>CATIWO010015304.1:0-18413 GCA_949673435.1 Macaranga tanarius | reverse complement strand
TTAACCAAACCGACTTGGTTTGGTTCGGTCGGTTAACCGATTTATTTTTTAAATAAAATTTTTATTTTTATTTAATATTTTATAATTTTTTAAGCTTATTCTTTAATTATATAAATAAAAAAATATTTTTATTTATAATTTAAATATTTATATATAATTTTTTCTAATTAATATATTTTATTTAATATTTTTATAATAAATATATATATGAGTCGGTCGGTTCGGTTATTTTCAGTTTTTTCAACTTGAAAATTGAACCGAACCAATCGGTTATATATTTTTAAAAATAAAACCAAACCTAAATATAATCGACCGAACTGGTCAGTTCGATTTTCAGGTTTTTTTGCTCAGCCCTAGCAGGGAGCGTGCATTCAAAACTGTTGAAGCATGTTAATCCCTTTCAAATAGGTGATGTGGCAATTTGAACAATAGAAAAACTAATATAGCAGTGATGTGGATCATTTCTTCTTCTCCTTCCGGTGGCTTCTGAAACTTAACCCAAATCTTTCTCCATCTTTTTTTTTTTTTTTTATCACATCCGGAAAATTAAGAATAACAGAAGAGAGAGGACAAGAATACCAAATATTGCGCCACCGATGATGAAAAACTCATCTCTGTAACTACATAAAAAATAATGAATATTGATACAAAGAGAACAATCCAAAACCCACAAAAAAAATATGGCAAAATCAAAAACTACAAGATTGTCCGACGAAGAGACCAAAAATAATTAACACAAAAGCAAAACAATCACACAAGAATAGTAGCATTAGTTGCAACCTGTAACCAAAACTAAACAACAAATGCAGCAACCAAAACAAATAGGCAACACCAATAGAACCAAAGCCAAGCACCAGAGCTAAAGATCAAAGAATAACAACAGCAGTAACAGGCCACAAACAGAAGCAAAACAGGTGGTTGGCTGCAATTCATCAAACAGGTGGTTGACACAATTTCATCGCCTCCATCTTTAGTTCTCCATTCATCGTTGGAGCTCCATCCCCACCTGCTTCATGTGCAACAACAGCTCCACAACCATTATCATTTTCTATTTTTTCTTCAACAACAGCTTCACAATTTTCACTACAATTACCACAGAAAGTTACCTTTTGCTTCCTCAATCCACCGAAGACATTAGAATGTGAAGTCAGAGGCGGCAATTTGGACGGATTCTTAACAACCTTCATAATTCGTGGCACCGAAAGTGGCTTCAAGGAGTTTGACATAGCAACAACACGTACGCCGCTCGGAGGTCCATCCTCAACCCTAAAATTACCATTTTCCTCCCACTCCGACTCATTGGAGTGAGAAGAATCGGCGCAGAAGAGGAAGAAAGGAGCTTCAACATTTTATTTAGGGACGAGGGGAAGAAGGGTAAAATTAGAAAATGTAAAATGAATGGGTTAATTTTGGTGTTGATGAAGCACCATTAAAGAAGGGAGGCTGTGAAGGAAGTCAATCCATAAGAGAGTGGGCTGTGAAGGGAGGGGTTTAAGGAGGAGGGTTTGGTTGTCGAGGGAAGTTGAATGAGTAAAGGTTGAGAAAGAAAGGAAAATGATAAAGAAAAAAGAAGAAAAAGGAAAAATGGTAATATTGTAATTTTTTTTATAATTTTAATGCCACATAAGCTTTTTTAAAAAACTTTAATATTTTAAATTTACAAGTTAGAGCAATCGTCCTTCACGTGCCTGTTTTTTAATGTTTTAGAGGTGAAATAGGTCAAAAATAAAAGTACAAATGTACTACTGGTTAAAATAATAGTTGAGGGGTGTCATGGGCCAAAAGGGTAAAGTGCAGGGGTGAAATAGAGCTTTTGGCCAACTCTTCTTTCTTATGCCCTTTATAAAGAGTTAGAGATATAGGTTGGGCCTTTACAAGAAGAAAACTGGACCACTGGGCCAAAAGTCCAACAAATATCATAATCATCCCATTTTAAAAAGCATCCAAAGAGAGGAAACGGTAAGCGTTTGAGAGAGAGAAAATAGCTACAAGACGATCGACTATAACAACCCGCCATTGTCCTATCGGTACTATTCTACAACCGGTCATCGTCCGGTTGCAGGTTAACTCCAAAAAAAAAAAAAAAAAGGGCAGAAGCAAAAGCAACCTCTCTAACAATAACAGTAACAGCAACAGCAACACTCACTACTATTTGTCATCCTCTCCTCACTCATTATACCCTTAAAACAGCTAAAAAGAAATACCTTTATAGTTTTGTTTCACTCTTTATCGTCTTTGCCCTTTTCTTCCTCTTCTCTGCAACAAATGCAATCCTTCCTTCGCCGCCATTGTTTCCGATGAGGTACGTACAGCTTCTTCTAATATACGTTCAAAACTCTGTTATTGCATGCTTTTTTTTTTTATTGGTTTTGGTTATTGTTAATATAATCTGAGCTTGCTGCAGCATCTGCATGGAGAGGAAGCGAGCGAGGCGTTAGGTGTATCTCAGATTTTCAAGCTTATTTACTAACACTCAAGAATTCAAATCATTTCATTTCTGCTGCTTATCGATTCTCTCAATTCGATTTTAATTTCAATTTCAATTTCCAGATTTTTCTGTTTAAATTTTTAAAAATGATTTCGCGTTACGCAGCTTTTTTTTAAATTCTAGAGCTGAAATTCGAGTCACTGAGTCCAAACACCAGCGAAAAGAAAAATTTTAGTTTAAGCTCAGAATGCTGACGTGTATAGCTCGATCGAAACAACCCGGTGATGACTCACTGAGTCAACCCAGTGATTCCGCCATCACTACTGCCACCGCCGCCAATGCCAAGCAGCAGCAACAAGCGATCAAATCTCTCACATCTCAGGTAAACTCCAATTTCCCTCAGCTTATCTGTTATATAATTCATGTCAATGATTGATTAGGGTTTTTTGTTTTTCTAGCTCAAAGACATGGCACTGAAGGCCTCCGGAACATACCGTCACTGCAATCCGTGCACAGGACCGACGAGTCAAAATCGATTCAGGAATAGCTCGAACGAGTCGGACGCTGAGTCAGACCGATTCCGATGGTCGTTACGGCGGACGGGAAGTTCAAGCTCCACGACGCCGAGAACCTGGGGGAAAGAGATGGAGGCGAGGCTAAAAGGAATATCGAGTTCTAGCGGCGAAGGAACACCGAAATCGATTAACGGCAGTGGGCGTCGGGTGGAGCCGCCCATTGTGTTCGTTGAAGAAAACGAACCTAAAGAATGGGTGGCCCAGGTGGAGCCCGGTGTTTTGATCACTTTTGTTTCGCTTCCACGCGGAGGGAATGATCTTAAGAGGATACGCTTTAGGTACGTGACACGTCTTACTGATTATTTTGATCCAACGGTGGAATTATGAGTCACTTGTACATTTTGTGTGTATATGGTCGTATGGAATCACTCTTTTTGTTGTAATGATGTGGCGTGAAGTGCTAGTGGATTGGTATGCGTCATTGATTGATTGGTGTCTAAGTGATTGTTTTGATTTTTTTTTATTATTTGTTTACTTCTGTTATTTTTTTGGATTTTTTTTTTCAATTGCGCGGCAATGGAAGGTAAAAAAGAGAAAGTAGTAGGGGTTGTTTGGATGTTTCAGTTTTATTAAAATTTTTTGTAAAATGTGTGTTTTATTTTTATTAATAAAATGTAAAATACTTGATTTATATATTACACATCTAACCATAGAGTATAATACACATAATGTAGGTAAGAATTTTTTAAATTTTATTTGATTTATATATAATTCAGCCACTTCCTTGTCCTTATATTAAGGACAGAAATTTTTTTTTTTGACTATTCTTAGTGTATATATTTATAGCATGAATATACATGTTATATTTTTATTAATTAAGGGTAATATATTCGATAATACCATTCATTCATTAATATTTGAGATGTGGACAAGAATTTAGAATTTTGAAAGGAGCATCCAAACGCTACCTTGGACACCTCTATTCGGTTGAAATGGAAGGGGAATAAGATGCGGGACCTACAGTCAACAGTAAAATTCACGCCTAGTGAAAAGCAATCCAAGAAAAGTCCAAAAGGAGAACTCATTGTGCCTCATTAGTGGTGGTGGGGCAGATTTGATTGTGTTGGGTACCTTTGTCACTGATCATTGTCTCTGTGTCGGAGAAGGCTCTATCTTTCCTTTACTAAATTTTTCTTCCTAAAGATTATATTTCTTTTTTCTGTTTCACGCCTGATTCTCCGTGGCTTTGTCATCTTATGTGACAATTTCTTTGTCATGTAGTTTTTGATTGCCCACTTCCTTTGCCACGCCAAAACTCTCTGCTAGACAAAATGTGCCCTTCAAGCCCAACTAATGTGGGCAGCAACAAGGACAGTTGCTAGCTGGTCAATAGACCCTTCTTGTTTTATAGGAGACAATGATGTGAACGTTCATGGTTAAAACTGTTCAAGGGATTTTCCTTTATTGACTCCTCAATATACACATTTGACTCACTGTGCTATTATTGCCAACCAAATTTCCGCTCTTTGCTTTTTGTGCTTTTCTTTATTGACTTGGTTAGTTTTGTTGTCCAAATAGTTCCATATTAATCCTTAATGGAGTTTCCTGTTGCTTGGATGTGTTAATCTAATAATTCTGCTTGGACTTGTTAATTTTATGATGTCATTGGTTGGTTTGAGTTCCTTTGTGTGTTTTGACTGAGTAGACATCCACAATTATGCTGTTGCCACTTAAATAATTACATATATTTTATCTAATTGATGCACTTAAAGTAAAGTGGCCTTCTTCCCTTTTTTGGGGTCAAAAGGTGCTTAGTGCCCAAGTTAGTTGCCTATTATAATTAATCAACTAAATATTGAAGACTATTGACATAGCTTTGGGACATTAAGCCTTGGGCATATGAAGAGCAAGGGATAATCTTATAGCATGATGTAATTGACTTAATTGATCATTCTATATAGGAAATGTTTTAGGACGCCAATTCACGTCTTTGTAGGACAATTTTATTTTGTCATGCTTGACTTTATGTTGTTAGTTTCACAAAGTCCATTATGCAAATCAAAGTGTGTTTTGTTGAATCACCATTTTGTTATTTTTTTTATTTCCCGAGCCTTTATCACATGTGATTCGAAGCAAATGCTAAATATTCATGTCATCCTCATGAAAATCGAGGCTTCTTCTTAATGGTGTAATTTTCTTTCTTTTAGTCGAGACATGTTTAACAAGTGGCAAGCTCAAAGATGGTGGGCAGAGAATTATGACAGGGTCATGGAGCTTTATAATGTCCAGAGGCTTAATCGCCAGGCTTTTCCACTTCCAACACCACCAAGATCTGAAGATGAGGTGAGTTCCTGTGCTAGTTGCCAAACGATAAGATGAGGTCATATAAGGAGAGCATAATTTTCTGAAATAGCCATTTTGAGGCAACACCAACCCCATTGCTCCATGAAAAACAATTAGAGACAAACAAGACCTTACATTGAATGAATGGGCATGAGTGCTGTCAAACTGGGAATGAGATGCACCTCCCTTACATTCTATGACCAATTCAGTAATAAATTTAAATTATTTCTGCTGCTGACAATGTATTATTTTAAAACCTGGCAGAGCTCAAAGATGGAGTCCATTGAAGACAGCCCTGTAACTCCACCACTTACCAAAGAACGCTTACCTCGTAATTTGTATAGACCAACAGGGATGGGAATGGGTTACTCATCATCAGATTCACTTGATCATCATCCAATGCAAGCCCGACACTACTGTGACTCAGGTGGTCTCACCTCGACCCCAAAACTATCCAGCATTAGTGGGGCCAAGACAGAAACATCATCGATGGATGCTTCTATGAGAAGTAGCTCATCAAGGGAGGCAGATCGCTCAGGAGAGCTATCAATCAGCAATGCTAGTGATATGGAAACTGAATGGGTGGAACAGGATGAACCAGGAGTTTATATCACTATCAGAGCTTTGCCAGGTGGCAAAAGAGAGCTCAGAAGAGTTAGATTCAGGTAACATTCTATGGTCACTCTATATGATCTGATTGATAGTTTCTCAATTTCCATATATATTAGCTGCGTAGAGTGGCCAAAATTACAATTGTTTTATCTATACTATGTGATGATATGGTTTAGGCATTATTTTCTGATAGTTGACTCTATATGTTTAGTGACATAAGAAGACTACATGAATATCTGTAACGCAACTTATGATTGCTGGCAACAGTGAGCTGGGCAAATTTAGAGAAACTGACATTTCTGACTGGTTGATAATGCTCCATGAACAAATAGTAAAGTGATTTAGTTTGACTGAACCCAGATGGTTTGGACCTGATGACATGTACGGATATATCTGAACCAACTTACTTGCAAGTATGGTTTGACTTGAAAGTCATGTGCTTCTTGCACTAAGGCCCTGATAACAATACAAAGTTTTACATTAATCTGTTACTAATATTTTTCCTATTTTGAATATTCTTAAGTAGCTAAGAATTGCTTCTACTTGTCATCTCACTGCACACTAATGTGATGCAGCCGCGAAAAATTTGGGGAGATGCACGCCAGAGTCTGGTGGGAAGAGAACCGTGCCAGGATACATGAACAGTACTTGTAACTGAGCCGAAACAATGGTTCGGCTGGTGCTGTCTAAATTGTGGGGGGTTGTGTTCCTCTTCTTTTTCTCTCTCATTTTTTTTTATTTTTCCATTTACGTTGTTCATATTAGTAGAATCCCTTCTATAGAGAATCTAAAATAGGTGCTGCTGGCACCTCTTGATTTTTGGGACTCCTTAGCACGATCCTTGAAAATTTTATGAAGTTCCTCAACTTCATAGGTAGCCATATATATCCTCTGTGGGATTGGGATCGTGCACTTAATTAATCTTTCTCTTTCATTTTTTTTTAAAACTTTTGGCGGATAAAGAGCAACGGTTGTGTATTTGCAGTTTATATGGGTGGCTGGTCAACACATCAGTATCAATGAAAGAATGTGTTTTTATTTTTTTGTACTTTGCTCTCTCTTCTCCAAAGCAATTGCTTTTCCTTGAGCAAAATATTTGTTATTAGTCTCAAAGGCCCATCAAAAGAGTTGGCTCATATTTAATACCAAGCCCACACATATTACGATCATTGAATCCTTCACCTGAGAGGATTACAAGAGTACAAGACCATATGGGAACTTAAAAGTGTGTATATATATAAGAATTCTCTCCTAGCTGATGCCCTCATCAAAAGACAAAATATTAAGGAAAGATATAAGATATTTTTGTGTTTTATTTTCTTAGCTTTTTCTTTCCAACTCGAAGAAAGAGTTTTTTTTTTTTTAAAAAAAAGAAAGAATGAATGAAGAACAATATACCAATAGGGTTTAGATTTAATCCTACAGATGTTGAGTTAATCTGTGATTATCTCTTGCCAAAGGCAAGAAATTTGCCTCTTCCTATGAATAATATTGATGTTCTTGATTGTGATATTCATGATGCGAAAAATATATGGAAGAAATTATTTGAAGAAAATAAGGAAAAATATTTTTATTTTTTTGCCAAGTTGAAGGCAAAAATAATGAATTAGATTCACGAATGATAACAGTTGGAGGATTGGGTACTTGGAAAGAAGCTCATGCAGAAAACTTTATTGGTATCAACAGACAAAATATTGGTAAAAAACGTGGTTTTAGGCTAATAAATACAAATTATACAGGGTTTCAAAAAGATGGAGCATGGCTTATGGATGAATTTCGAGTTAATGATGATCTTTTACTTGGTTTGACAAATTAATGTAAGTAGTGATGATCTTTCTAAATTTATTTTTTTTTATATCAACTAATTAAATAATTTTTGAAAAATAGAAACTCACATTCTAATTTTTTTTTTATATATAAAAAAATTATTAGAAGGTTTTTTAGAGTTTATTTTCTGTTTATTTTATTTTTATTTTTATTTTGTATATGCATGAGTTTAATCGGGTAATTTACCATATCAAGCATTATAAGGAATCCTCAAAAAGTTCAAATGGTAATTTACTATATGCTATAATACATCCGCAGTCACCTATACTTGAATGAATTTATCATTTTTCTCATGTACTTTTAATTTTGTCAAATTAACACATCAATTTATCTATAGTCTATTATATAAACATTTGTACTTTCATGAATTTGTCACTTTACCACTATAAGTGGGGGTGGCCAAGGTTCATGAACCGGCCGGTTTCGGTTCGAACTGCCGGTTCATGGTTCGACATAAGGTGGAACCGAACCAAAACTGGCTTAACCCTGGTTCCGGGCCAGTTCCAAACCGGCCGGTTCCAGTTCACGGTTTCGGTTTTTATGCACGGTAAAAAAGTTATATTATTGTAGAAAATAAAATATACCACGAGTAAGAGAAAATTATGTAGAATTTTATAAAGAGTTGTAACTTGCATTTTTTGAATTTTTAACATAATTTGTTTTTTTTCATAAAATGAACCAGAACCGGCCGGTTCGGAATCAGAACCGCCGGTTCACTATTACAGAATGGTGAAACCGGTCCTGAACCGGTCCCACCCTCGGTTCAGCCCGGTTCCAGTTCGGTTCCGGGCCGAAACGGGCCCGTGGCCACCCCTAACTATATGTATGATGACATGTCATCTACATGTCTTGGAAATAGTGTATAAAGTGGTTTATAAGTTACGATTTAGACGAATTTGGTGTTTAAATAGTAAAACTGTAAGTAAAAGTGTTAAAATGATAAAAATTACCAAGTTCATGGGTGTATGTATTGTGTCTTTACTATATCAAGCATAAGAAGTAGATTACCACCGCAAATATGGAAGTGAAGAAGCCATCAACTTAACTTCACTCCCACTGTTGGTTTTGTTCAACTTGACCACTAGACCAGAGTGTTAGCTGCGATTTCGGCATTAACTAGATAATAAGGCCTAGATCTTGTAACAAAGATTCACACACTATGATGGTTTATGTGGCGTAAAAATGCAAAAACTCTATCTTTGGATCTTGTTGGTTGTGGACTACTTCCAGTTTTGGATCTCATGCACACATTATTAGCGGTCCATGTTCTTTTAAATCTTTACTTCATGAATGTTTATACATGTTTTTTTAGATATGACGTTTCCCGTTTTATGTTCTGAGATAATGATTCTTTCGTGTGTTTACTACAAGGTTATTAGAGAATGTTTGTTTCAGTTGATCGATTTAGCTGTGTGATTGCAGTTTTTTATCAAACAGTTAAATTATAGCCTTATAGGTATTTGGTGAAATTAATTTTTAAATAATGAGCTGATAACTGTTTTTATTTAAAATAGTTACAAATTTGTTGAGCTTTATTTTATGTTTATTTCATTAGCTATTAGATGATGTCTAATTTGAATTTATCTGTTATGTGGATTATATTATTCTCATTGAAAATAACTAATAATTTTTTTAAAATTAAATACATAAAATTAATTTTAATATTTCATAATAAAATAAATATTATTTTGAATTATAATTAGTAATTGAATAATTATAATATTTATATCTCTATTTTTAAAAAAATTGTGTTAATAAAATTTATATTTTAAATAGTTTTTATTAATAATTTTAATAATATTATTATGTACTATTTTTAAATAATTTATATAACCAAAAAATATTATATAAAATATATCGAACTATATTTAAAAATAATGTACATTATTAATAGTTATTTGATATATTAACAGAATAATAAAATTTTATTAAATAGTTCATTATTATCAACTATCTGTAATAGCAAGCAACTATTATAAATAATTAAACCAAATTAACAAGCCATAAGTTATCATATGTACAATCTAATTTTTGACCAAATAACAGGCCATAAATTACTATTTAACAATCTAAATTTTATTTTCCTTTGAACATATTGTGGACAATTACATTAAAAAAAATTATTCAATAGATGAACCTAATTAAGTGCACCAAGATACTACAACTAACCGTTGTGGCAATTGCACGTAGAAGCTAGAAAGCTAGAAATTAAGTAGAGTGGAATACGAGACCCATCTATATCTAGATATCCAGCACAGATTTTGCTGTGTAACAGCAAGGAATAGAACAGAGCAACGAAGCACTAAGAACACTCATCTCATCTGGCATATGGGTCCTTTGCTGCTTTGCTCAACTGCCAACTTCTTGGGGTCAACTTTCCGAACCACATGTTTAAGCTTTAAACTCAAATGATCAAACCCAATTCCTATTTCTTATGTCCATTGTCCCCTTGTCCAATTGTTAACACTTAAAACAAAGGACACAGGTGACAGGACTCTTAATTAATTAGGTTTGTACTCTTTTATTTGTTGATATATACATGCTCATTGCACCTTTTTCGAATGGAAAAATGGTGCCAATCCGCCGAGGGATGGGACTAGCATATGTAAAGAGGGGGGATTCGAATCCCCTATCCCCCTCTAGTAGTTTAAAAAAAAAGGTTGTTTTTAACCTATACACTCAGTTTGAAGATATTAAATGTCACTCTACTAACATGCTCAATTAGGGAAGGAGTCCATAAAAAGCAACAATGTATAACAAGTTACCTTGATATGCAATTACGCATAAAATTATGCCCTAAAGAGTATCATTTATCAAATTTTATATCCTTGACTATGAGAATAGCAAAAGGCATGAAAACTTATGAAGAGACTTGTGACATGATGTAGTGAAAAATTGACATGTACCAATAGAAAAGTAAAAGAAAAGAAAAAAAAATTCAAACTTTCATCTCACCTCACATTGGGCTATCATTATTTTTCAGTTACCCCAAGTTTACTTTGTCCTGCTTTCTCATCATTACCAAACTAGAATTTTATTTTTATCTCACTTCAACCACTAGTAAAATAATTTTTTTTAAAAAAATTCACTCGCTCTTAATATAAGTTAAATTTGTTATATATAATGTATTTGTTATATTTTTATATAATTAAACATAAACCTTTTAAAATATATATAAGATTTTTATCAATTAAGAGTAATATTATGAATACAAATAAAAATTTATGAATAATTAAATAATAAATTTTCACCTTTCTTCAAAAATTTAGCAAACTAAAGAAGAAGAAAAACTATCAATAATTGTCTATAGAAATTATTTTTACTCATAATATATAAAGTCATATTAAATTAACTATTAAAGAAAGGTCGTTCATACGCGTTTCGCCATACGATAACAATATGAAAAAAAAAAATTGGAGGTAAAAGGATAATTTACCTTTGATGCTTACAGGTGAGTATTTTTTTGTGGAGATATTTTGGTAAGTAAGCGCGGACCATCGCGCCGCTGGTGAAATATCTTTACAGTATATTTTTACCTGTTTCGTAGTCTTACATTATAAACTAAATTTACAGAGTTTAGTAGCATGTGGTTTAAGGAAAACTCAACTCAACTCAACTGCCACCCTGTCAAGCTCCTCTCCAACTATAATTTACCCGCACGCGCGGTCTTTTCCTTTTAAAATCTTTCCACACTATTTTTTTCTTACACATCTCCAAGTCCAAGTCCAACCCCAACCCTCTTCTCTTCGCTTCTTCTTCTTGTTCATTTTTATTTGTTTCTTCTTTCAATTCTTTTTTCATGTTTATTATTCAATAAGCCGTACATAAACATTGTCACAGATAAAAATTTCTATTAAAAATTGTTTCTTTTTAAAGATTTCTTTGTTTCTTCTTCACATGACCTAGTGCTAGTTGCCCATTTCACCTTTGCAGCTTTTGACATTCTCTTGGCAGACACAACTCTCTTAAACTAAATCTTGTTGTCTTCTCTTCTTCTTCTACTCTCCTCTTTATAAGCACTCTGTTTTTTTGCAAATTTATTACTCAAACCATATTATATACTAAAAACATTATGTATAAGAAAGAGAGGCCTTCTTCTTCTAGCGACAACACACTTCTTCCTCAAAGAAAAAGAACCCCTTCTTTCTCTTCTTCCTTACTTGATGCCATTTATCGCTCCATTGATGAACCCAACAATGGTGGCAGTCTTGGTGGCTGCGGCGGTGGTGGGTGTGGGGAAGAGGGTGTTTTGAGTCAGTATCAAGAAATCAAGAAACAGAGCACCCAATTCCAGACCCACTCTGTTTCTACTATTCGTCGCGATGCTTTTCTTGAAGAGGAAAAAGATTTGTCTACTCTTCGTCGAGCTATCTTGATTGATAGCTGGATGGAGAAGCAAAGCAATCGCAGCTCTCTGCATTCTAATTCAACTTCAACTTCCTCCGAGTCTAGTTCAGGAGTTGGAGGAAGCAGAGGAGGTGCAGGCGCCATGTTTTCATCGTCATCAGAAACTGAATCAAGAAATTCAAGAAGAACATCGAGTTCAGCTCAACAAAGAAGCAAACAAGCTTCAGATAAGCAGCAGAAGCCGAAATGCGAAGGTGAAGGTGGGTTTTCGAAGACAAAGCTAGGAGCAATGAAATTATGTGGAGAAGTAAAGAAAGTAAAGCAGCCAATTTCTCCAGGCGGTAGAATTGCTAGTTTTCTGAATTCCATTTTCAGCTCAGGAAGTGGCAAGAAAGTGAAAATGTGTTCAATTGGAGCTATGGATGATGTGAGTACTACCACAGAGCGTAAATCAAAGTCTGCTTGTTCTTCGGTTACATCATTTTCGCGTTCTTGTTTAAGCAAGACACCACCTTCAAGAGGAAAATCAGGCAATGGAAACAAAAGATCAGTCAGATTCTATCCAGTTAGTGTCATTGTTGATGAGGATTCAAGACCTTGTGGCCATAAATGTATTTACGAAGACGATCCAGGCTTGATGCCAGTGTCTATACCTCCAAAAATTGCCAAGAAATCATCTTTCAACGAAGATGCTGCTAAAGGAGCAAAGTATGTCAGGACTTATCAGAAGAAGAATATCAGTGAGTTTGACTTCAAGGGTTTTCATAGTTACATTCAAGATGATGATGATGATGAAGATAGCGATGAAGATGATGATCAGAGTTGTTCAAGTTCTGATCTTTTTGAGCTAGATCACCTTATGGGCATTGGAAGGTATAGAGAAGAGTTACCAGTTTATGAAACTACCAATTTGAAAAAGAATCAGGCCATTGCTAATGGCTTCCTTCTGTAGTTCTTGAATGTAACCGAAAAAATCAAATATGGTGAAAATTTAACCAATGTAATTATTGGTGTGGAGGGAAATTAATTTTTTTGTTAATGAAATAACATATTTTCTTCGATGTTAATCATTATTTCAGGGTCCCTTTGATTTTAAGAGAACATAAACAGTGCGAATTTTTCAACAGTCCAATTCATATTGTGAACCGTTAAAGCATTACATAAAAGGTGAAGTTGAGAAAGCAAGTTCAAAAAGGAAAAAAAAAATGAGAATCGATGTTCTTGCTTTTTCACTGCCTTAGCACATGGCCTCAACCTCTCAAGTAAAATCCATTTTCCACTTTTTAAATGATTGCATTTAAGGAATTTTCCCATTTTCCCTTTTTTTGCTCTTTCCTTGTTTTTCTTTCTTTAAATTTTCATAATTCAATATCTGATGTTGATCATAGTAAGAGTTCAAATTTTTTTAAAATAGATGATAACTATCCACCGTTAAAATTAGTTATCAGAGGTTCTTCTCACTTAAAAGAGGTCTTAACTACGAGTTTAATTTACTTAGTCATATTAAATTAATTGTTGAGAAATTTTTACTGCCGAATTTAATTAGTTAAAATTTAATAAACTGTAAATATTAATAAAAAAAAAAAATCATATTATCCCTTATAAAATTCACCTAATTCGATATAAATTAGTTGGTACAGGCCCCCGGCTTCTAAATGCAAAACGACTCTAATACTACTAAATAGAATCTCAATAACTCAAAATACCATGCATGGATCAAATTATTCTGCAAATTTTCAAGCGATGATGAAAGTGGAAATGTACAACAAAGAAGGTAATCTAAGAGTGATCTCGATGTCGCATACCCAAAAAATAATATATATGAATGATTATAGATAAATTGTAGACAAGTAGGGTCGCGCATAAGGAATCTCAAAGTCAAAATATAGCAGGATCAGACATGATAGCTAGCAAAAATCCAAACTAGCTTTTTCACCAAAGGAGAAAATTAAAAAGTTAGCTTTGTGCATTTCTAGTATATAAACATAAGATTATATTCCATGGTTTGATTATACAAGGGGACATCAGTGACTCTCCAGTGGCCACCATCGTTGACTTATTACAAAACCATCTCTTGATTATATATATTTATACATCTCCATACCCAAGAAAAGGAGAGAAACTAAGAAATCAAAAGTAGAAGGAAACAATACAAAAGAAATTTGCTAAAGATTACAGTCGGTTACCAGTGAAAGAATATAGATCTATAAGTCACTTTTCATTAAGAGTATCATAAAATATAAAATTTAAATTATGCTGACACAAGTTTAATCCTCTTCTGACGGTATTTATTCTCCAATCCTATAGACAGGGTTGTTTTGGGTGTTTGAAATGGCAAGAAATGGAGAACACACAAAAATATAAAAAAAACAAATCCCACTATGCACTTAGCCAGAAAGCAATGGTGGGTCTGTTTCTCACCAACCAAACAACAAAATTGGGATTATTTATAGTTGGTAACAAGACCATGTGGATGTGGTGCTCTGTGCAATATATTCCCATTATTAAGTCATCAATATATTCAATACTACTCAAGCCATAAACAGAAGGAAAGGACCACTTACGGGCTAACTAGCAAGTTAGCTAGCTCTCCATGGCCTTCACAGAATTTGTCTTGATAGGAAGGTGCGTGTTTGGGTCTACGTACGTTGCCAACCTCTTGATACAGTATGCATACGCTGTACTCATGTACTTATGTAGGGGGCTTTAATTTGATAATTAGATACATTACAGCTACAACCACAGAAGCTGTCGCTTAGCCAATATTCTCTTTAACACTTGTGCCATGTTGTCGTCTTTTGATTATTAAGTTAGCCCCAAGTTGCATTATTAATTTTAAATCGATGCTATAGCATTTGTACTTAATTTTGTTCGTAGGTGGACATTTATCTAATCATATTGATGCACACTTTAAATATATATACAAGTAGTCCAAGTACGAAATGATATTACCTTTTTTTCTTCATGAACTAAACAAGGATAGGATCGATTGGTTCGAAAAGAACTAAACAAGGATCATTTTGAGTAAACTTGTAAAGTTTGGGGTGCAAATGTGAAACTTATAATAATTTTCATTTTTAAGTTTACAGACTTACTCATGAAAGTGAAAGCTATATATATTGAATCAGCAAATCCTTTATGAAAATAACACATGGTTGTTGGTGGGCTACAATAATTTTCTAAATAGAGGAATGACTATGTTAAAAGAATGATCAGTTATATAATTATTATTTGATTAGTTGATAATGTGGCTTCTATATATGGGAATTGGATGAATGGATAAATTTTAGTCAATTTTATGTTGGATTCATTTCTTGTTTGTTAAATATTATGAGAAAATTGGTAAACAAATTACCCAAAAAAAAAAACCATTGTGCATAATTGATATATCAAATTTAAAATGAATTAGAATTTATAGACTCACTTAATTTGTTTTGAAAGCCTATTATATTACTAAGTAAATATAAAAAATTTTCAACAAACAAAACTTGGTAAGTTGTTAATTTTTATTTTTCGCATTTGGTCGATAATATGAGCTTTTATGTTGAAATATTGAAGTGACAGTTCTAAATATTTAAATATATATTGAAAAAAATTAAATTTTTTTATGTTCTTAACATGGGACGGTTGTCTTAAAATTTGAAATTTAATTGATGCTTAAAAAATAAAATGAAACATAATTTGATATTGAAAATAAATAAAAAAAAAAAGAAAAATAAGTTGTGGGACCGGAAGGTGGATGGCGCCCACTCCAGGTGGCAAGAGAAGAAAATTTTTTATAAAAAGCAAGCTGAAAGAGAGCGCGTGGAATAATAATGAAGAGAAGAAAATTAGAGAAGGGGGAAAGTGCACGTGACCACAGCGTAATGCTACTTAAAAGCCAAATCCCCTGATTCCCCTCCACATGCACTCGTGTGCACTGGATTTTTCATCTTTTATCTTTTGTACTGCAAAGCAAACCCAAAACTGCAGCTTTTATTTTCTCTTTTAAAAAAGCAAGCAAATATCTGACGTGTATTTTTATAGCGTGGAATTATAAAAAAAAAATATTAGTGTTTTTTAGTCCTTTTTTTTATGCTGTAAATTTTATTTTATTGTTTTGGTTTCTAAGGCATCTGATGTGATGCTATTATTATTATGTTGCTTTGCTTACGCGTTGCTTTTTCTTTTGTTCCTTTCACGCGCTTTCACGGGGAGCATAAGATAAGAGAACAAGCCAAAACCTCTTTCTCCTGTTCAAATTTTGATGCGAATGAAAAGCAAGAAACATTTTTGGCCAAAAGCTCTATTTCACCCCTGAACTTTACCCTTTTGGCCCATGACACCCCTCAACTTTAATTTTAACCACTAATACCTCTGAACTTTAATTTTTGACCCGTTTAACCTTTCAAATTAGCATTTTTAGCTCATTGAGCTTATGAGCTGCCAAGGTGTACAAGTGCGTGAATATCACGCGTGGTAAAGCAAGTAAAGATAAAAAAGTTGCTGAAACACATAAAAAATGATCATTTGGAGTCAAATAAATTACAAATAAATCCATTATCTTCTTATCTCTGTCATTATACCACCACCTATTACCATTCATTATCCCTTAACATTTGGTATTCCTGACATTGCTTCATACTCGCTCTTTATCACCCTCAATCTCTCTTCATCAGGCCATTGAAGAAACTTAGGCATTAACACATTCCTTATAGCAGAACAAACCTCAAGCACCAACTTATCATAAGTTGAGATGAAGGAACACATCACTACCTCCAGCAAGTAGCAGTGGAGCTTCGGTTGATATAATTCTCATATCTTAAAACTGATTTGCCCAAAAGCTCTGGAGCTGTTGCTGTTGTTGGTGAATATATTAATAAGCAAGTTGGTATTGAGCAAGCTGAGCCCGAGATGTAGCTCCACCTGCTGGTTGAGCAGTGAATTGCAGTGGTCTAGTGGTGGAAGGTTCCATCATCTGGTTAGCTTGATATGATGACATGCTATATGGAACTGGAGCCGTACTGCCAACCACACCTGTTGTAGAAGACTTACTGTGCCCTTGTTAATTTACCATGATGTCAGCCAGATTGTATCACTTTCCTTATGCTACCTTTCTTGTCATTAAAATAGAGCAAAAATAATGATGAACGACTAACAAATGTCAAAGAAGCGAGGTGCATTCACATTTCAAAACTAGTAAAAGAAAAGAACAACTCGATTAGATGCATTCCATAATAAACTTTAAAGGGTTTAGCAATTCACAAAAAACACAACTTCAATAAAATGATTGAATCTACTAAATTGAATTCACAAAGATTGGGAAAAAAGAGCACAAAGTCCATTAATCAACTATTCCAGCGAGTCGTAAAGGCTCACCAGTAGCCAACCTCTAAATACAAACAGCAACATGTTGGCGAACTGGAATGGCATCTCACAATATTGTGTTATTTTTAGTGACAGTAAAATCCAACTTATTACAAATCATCTCAAACGTCGCCTTACTCATCCGAAATGCTTTCTTGAATTCCTCCTCAGGGAAATCTGGATGGCTACATTTCTCCCACCAATCTTTTAACTTGTCATTAACCCATAACTGCCTGTGCTGACCGGACCCAGACCCACAAGTGCCGCTACTCTGAGCTGAATCAGCGGAACCTATATTATCAGTTACAGCAGCAGCAGTCGCCATAGAAGCAGAACGGCGTGCCCTTTTAGTTCTTGACTAATCAAGTTCATCTAAATTAGAGAAATGGGTTTGGAGATGAGAATTGTAATCATTCATAGCTTAAATCTTTCGCTTATAGTTGGAATCCAACAGTGCCTTATCTTGCTGAGAATCAATAAGGCACTATTGCTGCACCTTCCTCGCTCTAGCTCAACAATACAGCCCAATGATTTCAGAGAAGAGTTTTCATGGAGAAGATGTTGGCGATGAAGAAAGGGCGAGGGATGAAGATGATGGATTGTGTTAATTGGTTCTGTTTATTTCCTAATTTTTTTAGATGATGCAAAATTTCTTTTTGGTCCCTTTTATATTTATTTCTTTTTAGTCATTAGTTAGTTGTCTTATATTAATTGGTCCACGTCATCAGCAAAAGTCCACGTCATAGCACGTGTGACACACTCTCTGAACCAAGAGTGAAATGGGTAAAAAATTAAAGTTCAGAGGTGCTAGTGGTTAAAATTAAAGTTGAGGGGTGTCATGGGCCAAAAGGATAAATATAATAATTCTATCTATATATAATATTATAAATAATATTATAATAATATAATAATATTTATAATAATATTATAATTAATAATATATAATTATATTTTATAATATAAATATTATAATATAATAAGTTATAAATATAATA
>CATIWO010015279.1:0-12529 GCA_949673435.1 Macaranga tanarius | reverse complement strand
ACGACTATAAACTTTTATAGTACAAGTACTAAATAAGTTTGTCACTCATATTATCAACTCTTGATAATAAACTTATCTAACATTGTACTAAGGGTAAATATTCAAATAAACAAACACTTTGATCCAAATGAATATTTTATTGCCATGGGGATAAGTATACAATGTCTATATACATGAATGGCCCTAGGGCACATCTATACTAACAATTCAATCATATTTCTTACAACAAATACATCAACCCTACTCTAGTATGCAATTATTAAGCACGTTATAGCATACCATAATATTATCACATTCCATATCACAATTCAATATTCATAACTCATCCAAGATACTCATCTATTCAATCTCAATTACCTACAGGTGATAACAAGTATAATTCTTTCATTTTATTCGTTATCAATATGAATTTATATCATTCATAGACATTTCTTAATTTATCAATTACTTAGATAAGATTAATATTCAATTAATGATATTACATATTATTTCATCTTATAAATTATATAATAATAACTATTTACCTCAACTGCTTTCCAACTTTATATAAGAAGAGTTTCTTTAGTTGGTTTCCTTTTCCTTGCCTCTTGTAGCTCCTACACATATTCACATATCAATCTCACATAATAAATATCGCACTTGCACTCAAATGAAACTAAGTGCAACTTTATGCTCCAGGTTTAATGCATCCAAATAATTCACACACAAGTTCAAGAATCATGAAAATAATACTAAAGCTAGAAATATGAGTCTACTTCGAATTCCAATTGGAATTACTCAAATCAGACATGTATAGAATTAATTATGGGTTTCTTATTAAATCTAGGCAAAACAAAGCTGGCAGTATGAGCAAAAAAATATCAAGCACTGCCAGATAACTTTAATAGCAAATTCAGCTCAAGGTCGAAACATAAAAGTTATAGAGAATCTTAAAGTTTCTAGAGCATCAAACCTTGCTCAATTTAAAGTTTTAAAACTCTAGATATCACCGTATAACCAACACACTTGAAAATTTACAAACCAACCTATATACTACTACTGTCATATTTGATTCATGAAATTCATGATGCTCTTAAGAATTATATACACATCCAATAATTACTAAAGTCATACAGACTCTACAGATATGAGTCTACTTTCATTTTCAACTAAAATCATAATATTAGCACATGAGAGAATTAATTATAGATTTTTGAATCCATTCGGGTAAAACAGGGCATCAGCATGAGCAATAAAATGTCTAGCCTTATTCGACCCTCCTAACAGCAGATTTCATTTTAATCACAAAACATAAACATTTTAGAAGATTCTCTCACGTTTTCAGGGAGTCTAAGCATGCTCAAATCGGAGCTCTATAGCTCAAGTTATGGCCAAAACAATGGGACTATAAAATAGAGTGATGGGACATGAAAATTGACAACAACCAAACTCAACTACAATCAACCATAAAGCATGTAAAGCATACCAATTTGACTCTATTGAAAATAAGACCTTCTAATATTTCCCAATTGCTAGCTTGATCAAGATCAAACCACTCTAAAAAGCTCTTAAAAAATCACTTTCTTCTTCATCACAAATCTCTACAACACCTCCCTCACATGCAAACATATACACATATATACACACAAACACTCACACCCAATCAAAAACTACCATTTGGCCCCTCTAAAGTCTCCCTTTAATAATTGCACACCCATCACTAATAATACATATTTATCACATAAATATCCATAATAAAACTCCTAATAAATATACACATATATCACCAAAAGATCTATTTAGCCCTTTAATGAAATGGGTAAATTGCACAATAGCCCAAAACTTTCTATTGTGACAATTCACTCTAAACTTTTCTTACAATCTAGTCCCTCTTTACAACTTATACCCAATCTTAAACTTAAATAAAGTCTACTAACTCTTATGCATAAAATGCAATACGTACGTTTTAAATACGTACGAAAAAGGAGCGGGTGTTACATTTCTCCCCTCCTTAAAAGAATTTTGCCCTCGAAATTAACTACTCACCATCTTCCTGGAACAAAAATGGGTATTTCTACTTCATCTATTCTTCCACTTTCCATGTTGCTTCTTTAGGCGAATAATAACTTCACTTCACCTTTACTATTGGAATCCCTTTATTCCTCAACTGCTTATCATAAACATTCATATTCATAAAGCATATATTAATCTCACATGGTATTTAATTACTAATCGACTTGTAGCATACCCATACCATCATCAACATTTCATAACACAGCCCATAGACCATAACTCATCCATTACACACTAGGTTTTATCATAAGAACCTAATGACAAAAGCACAATTTATGGGGAATCTACCGAAAATTCGATAGAACCTCCCCTAAAATATATACATCTCCCTACTAAAGTAGGGCCAATCCTGCAATAAAACTAACTACACTTCTGTTGCAATATCCATAATTATACGAGATCGAATTAGTAGTATATGGTGCATACAAGTGTCATATCCCACAAGGATTAAATGAGCTAGCCAGTAATTAATGTTATTTAAAACTTGTTTAAGGCTCAAATAAGTTTAATTAAAGTTCTAATCAATTAAAACAAAATTACTATGCTCAATCTAAATACTACAACTTATTTAAATAATTATTCATACTAAATTCTAAACAACAACAATTAAAATAATTTAAGCAATTATTAGAACTTATCTACCAAGTCATGTAAATTTAAGTATTCTTCAAAGCAATGCAATTCCTTAGGTTTAATAATGTATCAACTTACTCTTTCGATTATAAGTTGTTTAAATATACATTCAACAATTTAAACATCATGGCTTAACTTTTATCCTCACTCATAATAATTTAAATCAAGCACACATATTATAAAGTAAAGTTTATCCCAAATTATGGACATGAATAATTTAAGTTATTTCTAATCATTAAATTAATTCATGACATGTTTATTTCTTCCTTTAGTTTTACCATCTTTCAATTTATAACTCTAACTATAATCATGCTTAAGTTGGCCAAACTTAAACAAGCATTAAAAATAATAAACATAAAATACATTCATTAAAGACATTGATTAACTTTCATTAATTAAATAACCATCGTTCATGACATGAAGATAAATTCCAATAATATGTAATTAGTCTATATCCATAGAAATAAAATAAATACAAGAATATATAGTAAGAGTTACACAATTTAGAACCACAAAGAAGAAGAAAGCATCAAACTCTTGAATTACCATTCCAATCTTCAAGCCTTCTTTCTCCTTTTGAATCTTTTATTATTCTTCTTGTTTCTAATATCTTTCTATGCCTAAAAAGTGTTCTATATTGTTGTTATATCTTCTAAAGATAATAAGGAAGAATATATATGCTTAGGAAGTTAATAAACCAAAGGGTACAAATCATTCTTTGGTGAAGAGTCGTATGCTTTAACATCACTAGACATTTCAAGGGCATTTTTGTTAATCTAAAAAAATGAATTAAGTCTAGATGTCTTTATGAAAGTTGTAATCCTTTGAAATAATTTCCATAGCCTATTGAATCACTTGAATCTGAATTCTGTAGGGGAAGTTATGGTTGAAAGAGTGCAACATGGTCCGAAAAGTCATGTCTCTTCACACCCATGCCGAGTCGTGAATAGTTTTTGCCGACTAGTGAAGCTTGCTTGCTATCACGACTCATGAAGGGACACTTTATTGCCGAGTACTAATAGTGCCAAACACCCAAAACTTGCCTTTTTCAACTCCTTTGACCTTGAATGACTACTATATGCCTATATGACTTCCCTAAGCTCAAATAACCTTTAAAAACATCAATGAATCATCCAAATTCATATGAATTTACTTGACAACAATAAAGATCAAAAGAATTTATGAATATGAATGAAATGCATCAAGATTAAGCTAAAATATGAACTAAATGCAATCTATATATGCATGAAACATCCTAAAATTACTACACTAATTACAATATATCAAACTCCCCCATACTTAAACTTTGCTTGCCCTCAAGCAAAACTCAAAGATCAAATATGAAGGTTCAAATAAAAGATCAATAGATTGCTCCTTTCAATTCAGAATGATTAAGCACTAATAAGGGTTATGGCTATATTAAATCAAAGAAACAAAAAGAAAAGAGATTGAACATCTACTCCACAAGCTTTCAAAAGCTTAGAACAAGTACAATAATAATGTAAAAAATAGAGTCTCCCCCACTAAGTATTATTACTAATGAAATTCATACAAGTCAAATTAAATTCTAATTTATTAATCAAACTCAAGTTTAAGGGAAACTACTAACTCATAGAGGACAAATAAAAAGCACACGTACTAATGCAATCAATCTCAAGGCATTTTTGGATAATAAAACCTTACTTGAGATATTATTAGAAATCCTTTCCGAATAAATGCAAATGAGGAGCAAACACAAATGTACACGACTTACTCGGAATCCATAACATCATCTAGTGGCCCCTTTTTTTAAAAGGCGAGTGCGTTTTACGCTCCGTCTCGTGATTCTTTTTTTTTCTTTTTATAAGCGAGTGCGTTTTATGCTCCACGTAATTTTTTTCTCTTTTTTTCATTATTTCTTTTTTTTTTTCTAAATCCTCATCCTTTATTGATCAATTACAATTACCTATTATGACTATAGTTTCCTCTTTTAACAAACATATATCATTTTTTTAAAACTTGATCTTAATTTATTAACCCAACTTAATTAATTAAAGTGATTAAAGATTTCAAAAGAAATAATACAAAGTAAAAGTCACCATCAAATCTACATAATCTTGTCCAAATTCTTAGCACATAAGGCAAAGGAAGTAGATAATCAATTAAAAATCTAAATGTCTCTAAAACATAATATATTAATGGACCAAATTAGAACAAAATTATTACAAAACAGAAAGGAGTATAAAAATGAGATGAACATAATATTTGAAATAATGCAACCTAGCATTGTAAACTAAAAATGCAATACTTAAACTAAAAATGCAAAACACATAAACATAAGCACATAAACATAAAAACATAAAATAACTAACCTCTCCCCCATACTTAAAATTACACATTGTCCTCAATGTGACCATGCAAGTACAATAAAGACAATCAAGAAAAGTATAAGTGAAGGGAAAAAAGTTAAGAAATGCTCCCTCAATCGTGTTGCAAAGATGGTGGTGGAGAATCAATTTGATACCTACTGCGCTCAATAAGGCGATCAATCTTCTGAGACATGCACCTTTACAAACCATTTGAACATGCACAATACTAAAATAATAATAACTTGCACACTTAATAAGTTTAGTAAAACATCCTAAAATAATAAAATGTAGATTACACACTTAATAAATAAAATACAAATAACAAATCAACTAAAAATAATTAACACATAAATTGCCTTAAATCAAGCTAAACAAAATTAATTTTTGTGTTAACCCAATTTAATCCCCGGCAACGACGCCAAAAACTTGTTTACGCATAAATTAGAAATACAATATTCGTAAGTATATGAGATTGAATTAGTAGTATATGGTGTGTACAAGTGTCGTATCCCACAAGGATTAAATGAGCTAGCTACTAATTAATGTTATTTAAAACTTGTTTAAAGCTTAAATAAATTTAATTAAAGTTCTAATCAATTAAAACAAAATTACTATGCTCAATCTAAATACTACAACTTATTTAAATAATTATTCATACTAAATTCTAAACAACAACAATTAAAACAATTTAAGAAATTATTAGGACTTATCTACCAAGTCATGTCCCATGTAAATTTAAGTATTCTTCAAAGCAATGCAATTTCTTGGGTCTAATAATGTATCAACTTACTCTTTTGATTATAAATTGTTTAGACATGCATTCAACAATTTAAACATCATGGCTTAACTTTCATCCTCACTCATAATAATTTAAATCAAGCACACATATTATAAAGTAAAGTTTATCCCAAATTATGGACATGAATAATTTAAGTTATTTCTAATCATTAAATTAATTTATAATATGTTTATTTCTTACACTAGTTTTACCATCTTTCAATGCATAACTCTAACTATGATCATGTTTAAGTTGGCCAAACATAAACAAGTATTAAAAACAATAAACATAAAATACATTCATTAAAGACATTGATTAACTTTCATTAATTAAATAACCATGGTTCATGACATTAAGATAAATCCCAACAATATGCAATTAGTCTATATTCATAGAAATAAAACAAATACAAGAAGATATAGTAGGAGTTACACAATTTAGAACCACAAAGAAGAAGAAAATATCAAACTCTTGAATTGTCATTCCAATCTTCAAGCCTTCTTTCTCCTTTTGAATCTTTTATTGTTATTCTTATTTCTAATACTTTTCTATAGCTAAAACGTTTTTTATATTGTTGTTATATCAATAATAAGGAAGAATATATATACTTAGGAAGTTAATAAACCAAAGGGTACAAATCATTCTTTGGTGAAGAGTCATATGCTTTAACATCACTGGACACTTCAAGGGCATTTTTGTTAATCTATAAAAATGAATTAAGTCTAGGTGCTTCATGAAAGTTGTAGCCCTTTGAAATAGATTTCTACAACCTCTTGAATCACTTGAATCTGAGTTTTGTAGAAGGAGTTATGGTCAAAAGAGTACAACATGGTCTGAAAAGTCATGTCTCTTCACACACATTCCGACTCATGAATAGTGTTTGCCGACTAGTGAAGCTTGCTTGCTATCATGACTCATGAAGGAGCACTTTGTTGCTGAGTAGTGACAGTGCCAAACACCCAAAACTTGCCTTTTTCAACTCCTTTGATCTTGAATGACTCCTATATGCCTATATGACTTCCCTACGCTCAAATAACCTTTAAAAACATCAATGAATCATCCAAATTCATATGAATTTACTTGACAATAATAACGATCAAAAGCATTTATGAATATGAATGAAATGCATCAAGATTAAGCTAAAATATGAACTAAATGCAACCTATATATGCATGAAACATCCTAAAATTACTATGCTAATTACAACATATCAACTTCTATAAACAATCTTAATTGGGCTCGGTTATCCACCATACTACAATTATATATTGTCCTACGTATCTCGGACTAAATTTTCCTTTCCTTCAAAATCTTAAAATTCCCTTTTTATCCTTTTTAAAGCTATACAAACTTTTCCACACTCAAATGAGACTCAAACAAACTCAGAGACACTCCAAAAACATACTTAACATTATTAATTCAATTCACAAATACAAGCTCAAAATATATTTATATCAACACAGCAGTAAAAATTCGTATAGTCACCTTTTGTGATACATTTAGTATTCACAATTAACTCACACATAAAGGGTTATATATATTTAAATATGTGCATTTTCACTTCACAGTCTCCAACACGCACAATCATCAATTCCATATGAGTAAAGTATAAATATAATCAATAAGCAATCAAGTACGCATCACACGAATCTCAATTCTCAATTTTTTATTAAATTCTTGCATTCATCTCAACAATAAGGGTAAAAGCTCACAATAATTCATATAAATGCAAGAGTTTATACACTCACATCATAATCTCAACAATCAGTACCCGGTCGAAACTATTCTTACACAATCGCATTGCTCTTAACATATTTTAGCTTATTTGAATTGTCGACGGACACTTAGCCAATGGACATAGTATCAATATTCTTGTTGACTGACACTTAGCCAATCAATATAATCATCATTTCATATTATTTTCTATTTAAAGCAGAATCCCATCAAGTTGGTAATCATATTATCTCTACAAGCCTAAAAATATTCATGCCACATTTTAACAATTCAAGTGTGATGCATACTCATGTAAATAAATGCATGAACTTATAAATTGATCTGTCTATACCGAGACATTTTAGATAAGTATAATATGTGTACCTGTGTCTCCTTTGGTTATTTGTAGGAGTTTCTTGTCTTATGAGGGCATACATTCTTGCTTAACTCTGAGTTTGACCCTTAGATCCAATTGCTATTGTTGTATTATTTCCATTTCCTCTCTTTCTTCGACCTTTTTCTTAGTGGTTTTGTGGTATATTTCCTCCGGCACTACTTTGGTTCATCATTTGAGATTCTTCATCATTTTTCTTTCTTGGACAATCTACTATAAATTGTCCAGGTTGTCTACAATAAAAACATACTCTCAGTTTAGTTCTCCAATATTCTCCTAAATGAAATTTACCATAACTATTGCACATTAAAGCTATTGTACCATCTATAGATTTGCTTTTACTAGTGTCTTTTTGATTATGTGTTTCTCCAAAACCCATACTGTATGACTCTTTACTGATTGATCACACTGGCTCGTCCTACTTTTCTTGAATTGGCTTTGCTGAGTTCCAGTGCTTTCAAAAGATACATCATCTCTTCCCCCAGTTGGTACAGTAAAGGCACTTATAATTCTCTTTTTATTGGTATCTGAAATACTCTTTTCTAGTATTATTTCCTCAGCCCATAGTGCCGCCTTCAAAAGATCTCTATAAGTTAGTGGCTTTACTACTATTCTTTCTCTGATTTTAAGATTTAGTCCCCTTTCAAATTTGTTTCTTTCAATCCATCAGTGGCTACCTCTTCAGGTGCATATTTTGATAATCTTGCAAATTGAACTTTATAATCAGCCACAGCTATGTCATTTTGCTTCAATTCAAGGAATTCAAGTTTCTTCCTATCTTTGTATACAACCGACATATATTTATTTGAAAATTCCTCTAAAAATTCCACCCAGGTTAATGATATTGGCACATTTCTACTCCCCGATATGGTTTTCCACCAGTCTAGTGCATCTTTCTCGGACAAAGACACTATATAACTTACTCTTTTCTCGGTATTACATTCAAATCGATCTAACACCCTTTCAATGTTTCTTAGCCACTCTTCTGCCACCATTAGATCAGTGGTTCCAGCAAAAATCTTAGCACCCTATTTTTTTTATCTTTTTATAGTTATCATCAAGAGTGCTTTCAGTTGGTTTTTGAGCTATCACCCTCACAACTTGAACAAATTCTTGCATAAATGGGGAATACTCAACTTATGGAGGAGGAGGTGGTTGTGATTATTCAAGTCCATGTTCATGTTGATGTCACCTAGAGCATGCATAAGTTCTTACCTATAAACAGACCCAGATGACTCTTCAAGGCCAGAGCGAGGCGTTTGGTATCCATCCATCCTAATATAATTTAACACACATAAACTCTGTACAACTCATAATTTATGCATGATATGCCATGAATGCAACACATTCTCATGTCCCAAGGGAATCTAATTCTTGCTCTGATACCACTTAATGCAACACTCCCAAAATCACATAACATACACGTGGTATAGGAATTTTTTTTAGTAGTATATGAAATACATATACGTTAACTCACATATAATTATTCATGTGCATTAAAACTTCTACCCAACATCATTCTTATTACTCATGGCTAAAATATATTCATAATATCATTTCAAACATACAATATGTCTTATGCAATGAGGATAAGGTATAACTGCACCAAGCTCGCCTCAGGCCCACCTGAGGTCATTAACAAATGCAACTCCAAGCTTTATTTAACTATGTCTAGAAATATATAAATGCAAAGGAATGAGTTTGCTACCCAGTAAGTAGTTACTAAAATAAACTCGTATATTAACTTCTCAAGAACTGATTAATCCAATTTAATTAATTGAATTGAAGCGAACTACATAGCCATTTCTGATTCAAGCCAAATTGGCGAGCGCCAGTGTCTGCTCACAGGCACCAACTGGCGAGTGCCAGTGTCTGCTCGCAGGCAGCCTTGCTAGCGAGCACTAGTGTCTGCTCGCAGCTGAACATTTTAAGTTAGACACGCTCGTGTCTTGTCACACGACCTGAGACACGCCCATATCTCAACCCACGTCCTCAACCTAAAATTCCATTTCATAATATATTAAATAGCACACCACCATTCCACAATATACTATCATTTCAATATCAAATACACTTCTCCATTTTAACATAAACCAAACATACACCAAAAGTATATTGAAATATTTATACTTATGTCATTCTTTTCATATATCAACTCTCACATTCAATACATATACAAGCACGAATCTAACATCATATGCAAGTATAAATGTAAACAGATCCCAATTCATATTTGATATCCTGCCGGAACCATCGTCACACATATTTTCCACAAATATATATACCTTTCATACTTTAATAACTATACTTCATTCCACATTGTATTCAATCAAATCCACAATTTCCATAATCATTTCCTCCCATTTTTTGCCATGTCAAATTGCTTGCACAAACCTCACATAATATTACAAGTTTCATATATAAAAGAACTAATATATATACCTTATATTAGTAATCACCTATAATTAGCACTTCTTAATCAATTCACAATTAGTAGTCTCATTTGCCTTGTCGATGGATACTTAGCCAATCGACACAATATTATTCAAACTTGTTGATGGACACTTAGCCAATTGACTTAATTACAATTCACACTGTCGATGGTCATTTAGTTAATCGACTTAATCATATTTCACACTGTCGACGATCACCTAGTCAATCGACTTAATCACAATTCACACTATCGACAGTCACTTAGCCAATCGACTTAATAACAATTCATACTGTCGATGGTCACTTAGCCAATCGACTTAATCACAATTTACACTGTCGATAGTCACTTAGCCAATAGACTTTTTCATCACACATCATAGCCACATTTATCACAACATAGCATCAAGTAAACTCAATGGATCAATCTCAAGTTCACAATATATACACATGTACAACCATAATTCAATATCATCACATTTAATATTTACTACGTGCAATCATATTCCTTACAACAAATACATCAACATCACTCTAATAGGCAATTATTAAGTACATTATAGCATACTATAATATTATCACATTCCATATCACAACTCAATATTCATAATTCATCCAAGATACTCATCTATTCAATCTCAATCACCCACAGGTAATAACAAGTATAATTCTTTCATTTTATTCGTTATCAGTATGAATTTATGTCATTCATATACATTTCTTAATTTATCAATTACTAAGCTAAGATTAATATTCAATTAACAATATTACATATTATTTCATCTTATTCATTATATAATAATAACTACTTACCTCAAGTACTTTTCAACTTTATATAAGAAGAGTTTCTTTAGTTGGTTGCCTTTTCCTTGCCTCTTGTAGCTCCTACACATATTCACATATCAATCTCATATAATAAACATGGCACTTGCACTCAAATGCAACTCTATGCTCTAGGTTCAATGCATCCAAATAGTTCACACACAAGTTCAAGAATCATGAAAATAATATTAAAGCTAGAAATATGAGTCTAATTCTAATTCTGATTGGAATTACTCAAATCAGACATGTATGGAATTAATTATACATTTTTTATTAAATCCGGGCAAAACAAAGTTGGTAGCATGAGCAAGAAAATGTCAAGCCGTACCAGACAGCTTTAACAGCAAATTCAGCTCAGGATCAAAACATAAAATTTATAGAGGACTCCTTAAAGTTTTTAGAGCATTAAACGTTGCTCTATTTAAAATTCTAAAACTCTAGATATCACCGTATAACCAACACACTCAAAAATTCACAAACGAACTAATATACTACTATTGTCATATTTGATTCATAAAGTTCATGATGCTCTTAAGAAATATAGACACATCCAATAATTACCAAAGTTATACATACTCTACATATATGAGTCTACTTTCATTCCCAACTGAAATCATACAATTATTACATGTAGAGAATTAATTATGGATTTTTGAATCCATTCGGGTAGAACAGGGCATCCGTATGAGCAATAAAATATCTGGCCTTATTCGGCCCTCCTAACAGTAGATTCAATTTAAGAACAAAATATAAAACTTTTAGAGGACTCTCTGGTATTTTCAAGGAGTCTAAGCATTCTTAAATCAGAGCTCTATAGCTCAAGTTATGGCCAAAATAATGGGACTAAAAAATAGAGAGACGGGACCCAAAAATTGACAACAACCAAACTCAACTATAATCAACCATAAAGCATGTAAAGCTTACCAATTTGACTCCAATGAAAATAAGACCTTCTAATGCTTCCCAATTGCTAACTTGATCAAGATAAAAACTCTCCAAAAAGCTCTTAAGAAATCACTTTCTTCTTCATCACAAATCTCTATACACAGCTCCCTCACATACACACATATACACCTATATACACACAAACACTTACACCCAATCAAAAACTACCATTTGGCCCCTCTAAAGTCTCCCTCTACTAATTGCACACCCATCACTAATAAATATATATTTATCATATAAATATCCATAATAAAACTCCTAATAAATATACACATATTGAAGGATAGGTGTTGTGGGTGGACAATGAAAATGCGGAATTTAAAATTTTTCATTGCATGCAACATTTGCATCAACACATATCATTAACATGCCCATAGATCATATCACATACACTCTTACATAGCTAAACATGCA
>CATIWO010015275.1:0-31662 GCA_949673435.1 Macaranga tanarius | reverse complement strand
CTAAATTGTAAAATTTGACAATTGTTTGAATTAAAATAGCCATTTGCATGTAATTCAAGAAATAATTAAATAATTAAAAATAATAAAACATAAAACACAAACGGAGGCCGATCGCAAGGTCGGGTGGGCCGTTAAAAGCCCATACCCAATTTCCGAACCCAATCTCTGAGGACGGCTGCTGGGCTTCCTCCGTGGAATCCAGTTGCTGTAAAGTGTGTCCCGGGTTTTATCCGGGTGGCGACTCCATTCTCCAATCAAAGCCCTTTAAAAAGGCCCAACGTTGTACTCCTAGTGGGCCCTGAGCCCGCACAGTGCAGTGGTCGTCGAACACTTGGGCGCGCGCTGAACCCCGCCGCCTACAAATACTTAGTTAAATAAGTTAAATTATTTTATTTTATTTTATTTATAGTATAAATTAATTAATAAAATATATTACACATGGCATGAATTTTAGTCTATACAATGATTTTATTTGATTTTATCTCTATTTAAAAATAATTAAATCAAATAAATTAATTTTTAGTCTATGCGACAGATTTATATTTAATTTAGAAAGATTTATCAGATTTGTTTTTTTTTTTTTTACAAAAATAAGTACAAAATTAACTAAAAAATAGGTGAGTTTCATTTATCTAAAAAAATTATTTAATTATTTTATTTAAATTATTTTGTTTTATAATAAAATCTAAAAAAATTTTATCTTCATTTATTTTTATATAAAAATATTAAATTAAAAATAAAAGAGGAACAAATTATTAATTTCAAAAATTTCTAGTTAACTTCTAATTTTTATTTTATTAAAACTACTTAATTAATTTATTATAATATAAAATTTAAACTAAAAAAAATAAATAGTTATCATTTTACAAAAAATATATAGATGACTTATAGTTTTTATTTTATTAATATTATTTAATCAGTTCATATATATATATATATCATGCACATTCTGTATTTCAGCAATGTTTAATTTATTTAATATTTCAAAATAGCTAAATGAAATATATAACAATTTTTTTTGATCCAAAACAAGTGTACCATAAATGTGTACCATACATTATGCAAAAGTGAATTATATTCTAAAAAGTTCGAAAAAAAAAATTGTATTCTAGATTTTTTTTGGACAGTGATATGGAATCTAATATTATGGAATGGAGAAAGAAAAAGTTAATTGTTAGAAGTTACTATATTTTGAAAGTTATTTTTGTGAGCCATCACTATATAAAGTGGGATCTCACATATCTAGTATGGAGAAGAGGAATTGAACCCAAAAACTCTCCATTCCAAAAATAAAAACTTTTGTTACTTGAGTTAGGTCTAAAGAATGAATTATATTCTAGATAAATATATAGATTAAATGCACTTTCCTTCTCTGATAGTCTCCACTCTCCAGAGTCGATTGTCTCTGTCTATTTGTTGATGTGCAAATCCAATTTGGTAAACAATTTTGGTCAAAATTTGGCGTTTCTTTCTTTTTTTTTTATTAAAAATAAATACTTATGTATGATTTAAGGATGAATTTCTTTTTTATCTTCGGATCCCACATCGGTTGTTTATATTATGTGGTATGTGTGTATAAGCATGTAGTCTGAGGCCATCTAGCCAGCAATTGCTTGGATGGTTATTCAGCTACAGTAACTCTCCGTTAATTTTTTTTTTTTTGTTATTTTACTTCAGAAAAGGATATAATTTCTAAAATTTACTAGTACTGACGAAGAATCAAATTAATTTTGAAAAAATTGTTATTCGTTTTATTCTTTTTTTTTTTTCAAGGTTCTCACATTAATTGGTGGAGAATTTTATTTAGCCTGTTAATGGAAATTTAAATTAGTCTCAAATATTATATGGTCATTTGAGTTGCAAATGAACCGAGTCAAGCCGAACTTATTATATTATTTGTTATTTGCAAACTTAAACGAGTCTAAATAAAATAAAAAAAAAATTTAAAAATATAAACTATTAAGTAATTACTCATCAAAAATAAATTGTTTACTAAATAAATTCTAATATATTTAAAAAATTATGATTTATTATAATAATGTATATTTTTTAAATATTTTAAAATTTATTATGAATAATTATATATTATATATGTAATATCAAATTATTAATAAGTAAAACTACAAACTAGCTTTTGTTTAAATTTATTCATAAATTTTAGGAGCTGAGTTTTGTATAATTTAAATTGAATTTATTTATTAAACAAAATTTAATGTACAAATTTAAATGAATTTTTTTGGAATTGAGCTACAAATATTTTGCAAGTTCCCAATGGTCATCAATTCATGAACTAAAGGGTCACACTTGAAGATTCAAAAATTACGAAGGTAATATGTGGCAGTTTGGTAGCTTTTTTTTTTTTTTTGGTTGGTGTGTTTATTTATTTTTTTCTTTGTTGTGTTTTTCTAAGAGTAAAATTTTTAGCTATTATATAAAATTATCATATTTAGGCTCCGTTTGTTTGTGGAAAATATTTTTCCTGAAAATATTTTCCCATATTTTCTAATGTTTGGTTACGAAAATAAAATAAGTCAAAGGAAAATAAGTTATTAGTCAAAGGAAAATAACTTAAAAATATGGGAAAATAACTTCCCATTCTAAGAACGAGAAGTTATTTTCCAATACTTGAATGCATATCAAATATAAAGAGAGAAAAAAAATTAAAAAATAATGTTACCATTTTTATGTAATATTGTATAATTTAGGAAAAAATCTATTACAAACTAAATACCAAAAATACTTTTCAACTATTTTTCTATTATTGTAGCCAAACATAAAAAAATATTATATTTTTCTGAAAAATATTTTTCAAGAGACAAAATATTTTCCGCAAACAAACGAAGCCTTATTGTAAAAAATCTTGTTGATTCCTATGTATTTTTCAGATGTTTAATACAATATTATTCAATAGTTGTTAAAAAAAATAAATGAAAATTGATGGATGAATTTTACATTTAATTGTAATTTAATATACCCATTAGTATTAAACTGTAATACACATATTTTGAAAATTGACATTAACTCACAATTAAGCATGCAATGTGATTCCAAATATGTACAAAACTACAATTTTTCACAAAATAAAAAATTATATAAAATAATGAAAGAATTTTAAAAAAGTACAAGGTAAATGCACAACCAATTTTTCATGGCAAGAAACGGTAGAGCTCTTTCATTTTTAGTTTGAATAAATGTCAGTTTTACTCGGTGCATAAATAACATTCTTTTCTTTCAAGATGATTCAAGCGAAGTGAAAACATTTAAATTAATAGAAAAATATTTTTTTTCCCTTTTAAATTAGGAAAAATTGCAAATTTGGTGTCCGAACTTTTCGATTTTTTCTATTTGAGTGTCTAACCTTTTTTTTTTTTTGCAATCAAGTATCTGAACTTTAAAAAATATTTCAAATAAGTGTATCCAGCCGATCAGAGGCTGAGTGTGTGCTGAGTCAGCTGAAGTGAGCCCTATAATTGAACCAGTCACCAGCCATGTCACGTCCACGTCTGCTTTTTGTTTGTAAAGGTCAAAAATGGCCTCACTATAATACTCAGATCGAAAGAGCATTCTTTTCACCGTTTAAAAGCTCTGAGTGAATTTGATTTGTAAGTAGTTATCTTCATGCTTCATGTTGCTTCATGTCGGCACCTCCTCTAATCATTCTCTTCACAACTCCTTAATTTACCATTAATTCTCACCTCTTCCATCTCCAGACTCCACTACAATCAAAGCCACTTTAAATCATATCATTCTTCTAATAATATTAACAATAATAATGATGTTCTTGATCTTTTTGATCACCTTCTTCAATAGTGCACTACTTTTTAACACTGCAAACAAATCCACACCCATGTCATTGTCACTGCTAGCTTTACCTCTGCTTTCTTGGCTACTCGTATTATATCTGTTTATGCCCATTTTGGGTGTCTCTTTGATGCGCAAAATATATTTGACAAAACCCCTTTTGAGTGAAGATCTAATTTTCTTTTGTGGAATTCAATTTTGAGAGCTAATGTTTCTAATGAATGCCATGAGAATGTTGTTAAGATGTATGTTAGAATGAGAAAGATTGGAACTTTTGGTGATGGGTTCACTTTCCCTTTGGTTATAAGGGCTTGTGCTAATATTTGTTGATTTAATTTGTGTAAAATTGTTCATTGTCATATGTTAGAGATGGGTTTTGGGAGTCATCTTCATGTTGGGAATGAATTGATCGGAATGTATGCAAAAGTTGGTAGAATGAGAGATGCACGCAATGTGTTTGATAAAATGAGTGTTAGAACCTATGTTTCATGGAATACACTGGTTTCAGGTTATGCATTTAATTGTGATTGCAATGGTGCATTTAAGATTTTTCAAAGGATGGAATCTGAAGGATTAGAGCCGAATCTTGTGACTTGGACATCTTTGATTTCAAGTTATGCACGATCTGGATGGAATAAGGAAGCTATGGAGTTGTTTGATTCAATGAGGGTGAGAGGGGTTGAGGTGAGTAATGAAGCACTTGCTGTTGTGTTATCAGTTTGCGCTGATTTGGGTGCATTTGATAAGGCAGAGGTGATTCATGGCTATGCCATAAAAGCTGGGTTTGAAGATTACGCATTTGTAAAGTCTACTTTGATATGTGTATATGGGAATCATGGAGATGTAAATGGTGCACGAAACTTGTTTCTGGAAATGAAAAATAAGAGTATTGCAAGTTGGAATGCGTTGATAACATCCTATGCAGAGGCTGGTTTATGTGATGAAGCTCTTGAAATATTTTCACAGTTGGAAAGTTCAGAAGTTTGCCCAAGGTTGAGGCCTAATGTTGTAAGTTGGAGTGCTGTTATCGATGGTTTTGCTTCCAAGGGACGAGAAAAGGAGTCTTTGGAACTCTTTCGACGAATGCAGCATGCAAAAGTATTGGCAAATGCTGTGACAATTTCTACTGTTTTATCAGTTTGTTCTGAGTTAGCTGCACTGCGTCTTGGTAAGGAAATCCACGGCCATGTGATCAGAGGTGTAATGGACAATAACATTCTGGTGAGAAATGGGTTGGTTAATATGTACACGAAGTGTGGCTGTCTTAAAGAAGGCCTGGCAGTATTTGAGAAAATTGAGAGGAAAGATTTAATCTCATGGAACTCTATGATCACTGGATATGGGATCAATGGACTTGGTCTGAATGCTCTAGAAACTTTTAATCAAATGGTTAAATTGGAATTCAAGCCAGATGGGGTTACATTTGTTGCTGTTCTTTCTGCATGTAGTCATTGCGGGCTTGTTCACGAGGGTCGTAGGCTTTTTGATGAGATGATTAAGAAGTACAGGATTGAACCGCAGATGGAGCACTATGCTTGCATGGTTGACCTCCTAGGCCGAGCTGGGTTATTGAGAGAAGCAAGTGAAATTGTGAAAAACATGCCCGTTGCACCCAATGTTTGTGTTTGGGGTGCCCTTTTGAATTCTTGTAGAATGCACAATAATACAGAGGTTGCAGAGGAAACTGCCTCCCATTTGTTCAATCTCGGGCACATAAAAATGACAGGAAGTTACATGCTGCTGTCAAATATATATGCTGCAAGTGCTAGATGGGAAGATTCTGCAAGAGTGAGAGCTTCGGCGAAGACAAAAGGTTTAAAGAAAAACCCAGGTCAGAGTTGTATTGAGGTGAAGAAGGATATTTACGTGTTCTCTGCTGGAAACAATATGCAAAAGGGTTTGGAGCAAATTTATGAGATTCTTGAGGAATTGACACTTCAAATGGAGAGGGAAGGATATGTGCATGATACTGATGTCACTCTCCAAGATGTAAATGAAGAAATTAGAATGACAATGTGAGATTAGAATAAAATTAAAGTTCAGCTGAACATAGAAATTTGTCACAACTGCTGAATGTTTTTTTTTTTTGAAAATTTATTTATTTATTTTTTTTCAAATTATAAGCTAAATAGTTTGGAGTCTATAAAAGTTAAATTTGTGTATAACTTATTAATATTTTCAATATATTAAAAAATTACATTTGTCATTAACTTTTCAATGACAATTAAATAGTAACTCATCAATAACAATTAAACATAGATAACAATCATTTTTGCAATATCAGTCCACATGCTATTGATGACAATCAGTTTTACAATATCAGTACACATGATATTGATGGTTGAAACTTCAGTTGATATCCAAGCTATAAGATGTTCTGCTCATTTGGATTGTAATATACTAATATTGATGCACCCATCATTAAATAATATATTTTGTGATAATTGTGTTATAATATTCTGAGCATTTAAAAAATAACTACAAATCTATGTTTCTTTTAAATTTAGATATTGGAATTAATAAAATTATAAAAATTATTATAATATTTGTAATAATATCTCCTCTTTATTTATCACAATTTTATTTTAATTTTTAACTATTTGGGAGTTTCTCGAAAGATTATAATTAATTAAAAATACATCATTCATCAACCAATAATCAACCGTCAACCCACCTAACAAATCCAATATTTATTAACATTCACCGGTATAACTCAGCCATAAAACTACAATTTTCTAATATTTTTCTTGTCATAGTTTTATTTTTATTTGTAATTAATTTAGTTTCCTCAAATGTCTTAATTAATTAAAATATCTTATTTAGAAAATAAAAATACTTATGTTTTAAAACGTATAATTAACTATTGTTATAAAACTTGTTTCATATCTATAATTAAGAAACAATATAATTCATTCATACTGTAAGATTTGCAAAATTAGTTAGATATTGATATTTATAGTTGTGAATGGAGCATAAAGATATGCAAAAATAGTGTGATATATTAGAGCAAAAACAAATGATTTTTTTTGAACAACCAATAAAAATGAATATATGATTAGCTATTGAAAGATACTCACAAACAGTCATAATTTATTTGCTCCATTTGTATTGTACATTTTGCATGAAATGAAATGATGATAAACATGATATTTTTTTTGTTAAGTTTCTAACGCTATTAAGTAATATTTAATTATATTTTTAAAATGGTAGTTGATAGTTTTTTTTGGACGAATTGAATGTATCATTCAAAGGATAAATCATACAATAGTCATGGGAAGCTCAAAGCTAACACACGCCTAACTTACCACCTACACATCATAAGACTTCAAACTACCTTTACAGACACCATACACTTAATTTCTGCCATCTTAGGAGTTTCCATGCAAGAGACCATATATAGTCAAAATTTGATTTGACTATGGATGGGAGAGGATTATACATGATCAAAGCAAAGAAAACATAAAAGCCTTAATACAACCTAGACTCCCTTTGCATAGCATGCTCAGGAGTCCCAAAAAGTGCTACTCTAGAGAGTCTCAAGTTTACTTCTGGTATGTACTCCAACAGATCCTGTCGTTGCTGGTTCTGTTGCTTCTGCCTTTCTTCTCTAGATTATGTTGCTTCATTCTAAAACTAAATTTATAATAAGTAACTTATTTATGAACAAAAAATAAGAAAAAGAAGAGAAAATGAGGTGATTTTGGCCGAAAATGACTAAAATCACCTTCAAAAACCACTAGCAGAGGTGATTTTATGAGAGAAGGAGAGAAAGCTGTCGCTGCTATGCCTATGATGTATAATATTGGTAGTTGATAGTGTTGAGATATCTATCACCTATCATTCACAATATATTATACTTATGAAATTTTTTTATGAACAACTCTAACTTATTTAAATATCATTATTTAATTATCTTAATATGTTTAAATATCACTATCATGCACAAATCCTTCCCTCTCCATTTGAAGGGACCTTACAAATTTATTTCAATGCCAAGTTTTCTGAAACAACTGCTGATCAATTTTTTTTTATAGAAAAAAATAATCTTATCTCTTAAGTATTAGTGATTTGTCTATTGTAAATACGTTGTTGAATTTTAGATGAAAAGAAAATTGCAGAAAAATAAAATATATTTTCCAAAATTATAAATTAAATGGTTTAGATTCTATAAAAATTAAAATTGCTTATACCTCATCAATCTTCTCTATTTATAAACAATCACATTTGTTAAACCAAGAGAACAAGATTTTTTATAGGCAAACAAAGAATAAAAAGACAAACAAAGACAACAATATTTTTTTTTGTTACAATACAAAGAGAAAATAAAATTTTGCAAGATCAGCCTTCAGTTGTAATTTACAATTCCATATTCTGCTAACTTGTTTGGATGGTAATATTGATTCACCATCACAAAAAATATTTTATAATAATTATGTTGAAATGTTAAGAACGATTTAAAAAGAATTACAAATCTATATTTCTTTTAAATCTAGATATTGGTATTAATAAAATCACTTTGATTTTCGGAATACTATTTACTCTTCTTTATATTTTTGAGTAGAGATCCACTTACACATGTGTAAAATTAATATATTTTACATAAAATTTCAATCGTTGATTACAATAGATCTAATGGTTAAAATATATAATTACTTTTATCAAATATTACCATATTAGAATTATATTTTTTCTTTAATTAATTAATTATTTCTTACCTAATATATCAAAGGAAAGTGATGTAGCTGAGAAATAATCAATCAATGGACCATTTTTTGCAATCTTTCTGCTCCTCGATTGCTTTCTTCACCATTCTATAGGTTCTTTAACAATTTGTAAACTGATTTACTGCTTTGTGTGCTTGCGATTTTTTCTTGTACATGAACAAGAATATTTGTATGTGTTTCAGTTTTTGCTCTTCTAGTCATTTTTAAACCCATATATGTTTCAATTGAATTTGCTAATTGGTTCAAAATCAATTAATTTGAAGAGAAAATTAAATGCTTCAAAGTCTTCATACAAGATCAAAGTTGGATTAACCACGTACCATGCTAGTATTTATTGAAAAATATATATAACCCCTTAGAAAATAATTAATTAATTGAAGAAAAAATATAGGTTTTAATAAGGTAATATTTAATAAAAGTAAACATTTATTTTAACCACTAGATCTATTGTAATCAACGATTGAGATTTTGTATAAAATATATTAGTTTTATACATGTGTAAGCGGATCCCTACTCTATATTTTTTATTTTTAATCGGTTCATGTGTATTACTATCATTTTCTGATATTTTTCTTCTCATAGTTTTATTTTTATTTGTAATTAATTTAGTTTCATCAAATGCCTTAATTAATTAAAATATATTATTTAGAAAATAAAAATACTTACATTTTAAAACAATATAATTTAAAAAAATAGTTGATATTGATACTTATAGTTGTGACCAATGGAGGATAAAGATTTGCAAAAATAGTGTGATCTATTAGAGCAAAAACAAATGATTTTTTTTTTTTAACAACTAGGAAAAATGAATATATGAAGATTCACAAACAGTCATATTTTATTTGCGCCATTTGCATTGTACATTTTGCATCAGATGAAATGATGATAAAAATGATATATATATTTTTTTTGTTAAGTTTCCGATCAACACTATAAAATAATATTTAATTTTTTTTTTAAAAAAAATGGTAATTGATAGTTGTTGAGATACTTATTTACTAGTCTATCATTGAGACTTTTCATGAACCACTCTCACTTATTTGTATATTATTATTTAATTATCCTAATATGTTTAAATATAATTATTCAATTATTTTCATCATTTAAATTAAACTACTAACTATATTTTTTATAAAATTAACTCCTTTTCCTCCATATCTTATTTTATTTTATTTTCATATACTAATATTTTTGTTTACATTTTAATTTTTTATATATATATTAGATATTTTTTAAAAAAAGTACTAGAAATATAAACAAAATATTTTTAAAATTAATATATATAATTGAATATTAGATAATTGTTAATGTAAAATTTTAGGATTTAAAAAAATTAATTAATATCTATAACTATCATTAAACATATAAATATTAACACTTATAAATAGTTGTACCCATATAAAATTAATCAACTAACAACAACCGCTATCAGTTAAAAGCTATTAGCTATTAACAATAATTTAGCAAAATAAATTTTAAATATTAATATATTCTTATCTGTTACTTTTCTAATTTTGTTGGCATGTGAACATAAAATTTATTTAAAATAATAATTTAAAATAAAAAAAATACGGCATAAGTAGCTGATTTGGTATCATGAAGGTAATAAAAGCTTTTATTTTGTATAAAGCATAAATTCTTCAATAATATATTACTCTGTGCATGACCTTTTTTGAGGTTGCACGTATAACATAAACTTGCCAATAATCATAAAAGCTGGTTAGTTTTAAGGTGGTTTGATGTCTCTACCTGTCGTAGAATTAGCCAGAAATAATCATACATTTAAAATTAACTCAAAACATAATCTGTCTTTCTGCCAAATGCATGTTGCAAACTTTTAACAACAAATGTATATGTTAATATATAGAATTATTACTAACTATTTTTCTTGTGATTGTTAGAAGATTTATCTTCAGAGATGATCTAATAACTATAGAGGAAATCATTTTTATTTCAAGAACTTGAAATCTTGTTATTCACCGATTTTTTTTTTATATCTTATAAAATCATTCACTCTTAAGTAAAAAATATAAAACTAAAAAAAAAGCCAATAAAGAGTAGCTCCAATTATATATTGTTTAAATTATAAAAGTATCTCGAGTTCGAGTTGTTATAGCTATCATCCACCAATTTATTAATGAGAATTATATCATAAGAATAAGAATGTTAAGGAATGACTATCCTGTGTAGCCTATAGCTCACCCACCTCCATTGGATAAAAAAACAAAAAAAATTATAAAACTGACTTGATATAGAATTAATACATAAACATAACAGAGTATAAATTTTAAAAATGCAATTCACACCCTCTTTTATTTGTCTTAACATAGTGCCAAACTCCCAAATGGCAACATATATATAGTCCAAATCCCTCCAAGTCACCATTCATATTTTACTTTTAAACACTTCACTCTGATTAGAACTTATTCCACCTCTCCAATTCACAATAACTGCAAATGCAATTGATAATGTACTTTTTCAACCATCAAAAACTCTGATGTAAATTAAGAAGTTGAAGATAGCAGTTTTGTTATATTAAAATATTTGTGATTTTATTTATAGTTATATGTTGAAGTTTTGTTTTAATTTATAGTTAATTTAGTTTCCTCAAATGTCTTAATTAATTAAAATATATATTTTTTAAAATAAATTATACTTTATCTCCCAATCCTTCATATTTGGAGTGTTGACATATTGCATAGTTGCGCAACAAATTCAATATTTGTAAAAATATTTGATATTTATAGTTTTAAATTAATAGAGGTAAATTTAGATATACAAAAATAGTGTGATATATGTTTCAGCGAAAAGACATGACTTTTATTGAATAGAGGCAATCTGCATGGTGCATTTTGCATGGAGTGATAATAAAAAATTGAAAGAGACATTGCAAAACTACAAGTGAACAACATTTCGATGTCTGGACCGTCACAGTTTAGTGTAGTAAAAGTGAAGTGATACAAATTAAACATTAATTTAATTCGGATCTGTTTGTCTGAAATAAAATCAAGCCAGATAGTTCGAAATCCTCGTATGTTTAAAATTCCATCATAAAAAATTCAAAAGCATAAATATTGGGAGACTTTTGTCTCTTTCTAAATCCATCACGCTCAGTCTAGGGTATTAAATCCATCACGCTCACTGAACTTTGATTAAATTTCAAAACGGATATCCAATTTTAATTTGTTTCTTTTAAATCACCTAACATCAATTTTATTTCACAGAGGATACCTACTGGAATTAAAGGGTATTTCGCTGATATGGCGAACGGAGAAAAAATATTTTCCATCCATTCGCTACGTTAACCAACACCTATTTTCCATGTCAAATTACAAAATTCTAGTCAAATAATTTATTTATTTATTTATTATACATAACACTTAATAATTCCAGCAGATATCATTTGTGAAATAAAATTGATATTAGGCGATTTAAAAGAAATAAATTGAAATTGGGTATCCGTTTTGAAATTTAATCAAAGTTCAGTAATTTAAAAGAAATAAATTGAAATTGGGTATCCGTTTTAACATTTAATCAAAGTTCAGTGATCTGCGGGTTTAATACCCGGCTCAGTCTATATTAATTGAAGTTTTTGTACTTACGAGATACCAAAAGTAATTACCGGAAAAAAAAAACTCAAAAGCACAAATCTTATTTGTGAATTGTGCCTACCTGCCAAAATGTGCAATCACTGAACTAGAGAAGCTAACGTATTAATGGAATTATTACAACCTTTGAGACATGTTCTGGAGAAGTACATAAGATTAAACTCATAGTTAAACTCATTTGAATCCCACAAAATTACTCACTCGACTATGTCATTATAAACCCAAAAAAATGTTCACCTGGACATGGAATAATCTCTGGATGTGTTAAATTTCAGTAACAAATGCATCCATGGATCAAACTCATAGCTACCTATCATCTCTTCAGACATATATATTAGATTATATATAACTAGGATGATATCACTAACTGCGTAGACGGTACAAACTTCCTTTCAACTAACTCTTCAGGCTCAAACTTGACATCATTTATGTCAAGAAGCGGCTTGATATCATCATCACATTCATTAACAAAAGGCTGCTTAAGATGCAAAGATGGCGATGATATCGTTGATGATGAAACATTACTAGAATCTTGAATAGCCAATGCATTATTAACATTTTCTTGCAACTGTACCTGATTATCTTGAACAATATATTCTTGTTCTTCTTGTGTTTGTGGATACTGATACTGCAAAATTGGATCACACAAATCTAAAGAATCTGGATTGATTATATCACAACCCAACGTGACCGAATCATCCGTTTCGAGCATCTGGAAATGGGTTTGTTGTTGTTGTTGAGTTTGCGCTCGACATATGGCGAGTTGATGAAGAACAAGATCAAGCTCAGCCTTGTGGTACTCGATTTGACGTTGAAGTTCACGAATGATTCTATAACAGCCTCCGACAGGATCATTGGCACGAACATCTGACTGAAAAATGATAGTACGCATAGCTTCGTCCTTGTCAGGCTGGTTAAGGTTCTTGATGATTTTAGTAATGTTGCTCACGCCAAACAATTTATGGGCATTCAGGAACTGTCGTTGGCGATCGTGAGGGAAATAAGGGGCGAGAATGCAGTCAGGAGCGCACTTCCTACGCTGGTATTTGCATGCAGCGCAAGCTTGGGTGGTGGTGCCGTTGCCAATTCTTGGAATGCTGCTGCTGCTCATGTTGTTAAATTATTATTGTTGTTTGATGCGTGAGATATCGGTTGCGTTGCCGGCGGGAATGGTGTAGTTTCTGTGTTATTGGGGGCTCTTTTTTTTCTCTGGTTCGTTGCAGATCCTTTCTTTTCTCTGGGCTAAGAAAACGAAGGAAAATGGAAGATGGAGAGAAATGACAGGAGAAATAGACATATATGCTTTTACGAGCTTAACATGTCCTGTAACAGATTCTGTTATTTATGATATATTTGGACATTGATGTATAGCTCTAATATAAGTAATGCAAAGCTTGGAATAACCATTTTCGATGGTCTGCTTATTGAAACTAAAGCTAAAAATAGAACCATATCAATCAAATAGAATTTCTATATTATATTTAGTAAAATACAATTGTTTAAGACGATTTCAAAGTCTTACATATTTACGATGTACCAAAAAAAAAAAAAAGTTTTATATATTCACCACAAGTTCCAAAAAAGCAAATTTGAATGAAAATTTTCTTGAGCTTTCGAATTTTAATTATAAAATTTTTTGTTATAAACTTAAAAGTACGATCTTTTTTTTATGAATTATCGGTATTTAGAATCCATTGATCCCAATAATTGTAGATCTTATCAGCTGAAATTTCCAACGATTGTTAGTAATACGAGTTCTGTCTTTATAAATAATAATAAATTAAAAAATTGAATAAGATCTCACTGCAGTAGTAGTGGGACACTCCTGATTATTAGAGCTTGTGTCATATGAGGTACACCATCATCCGTGATAACATTATCCTTTTCAAGCTAATTTTCTTAAAACAAGAAACAATATTTGGTAGGCATGTAATTGTTTAAATTTTAGACCAAAAGAAATCAATAGTTGTCCATACCAGCCCAACCTGCACCTGCTCATCAGGAACAAAGTCATGGCTTAGGAAATGCACGAGTTCATGGAACTTCAAGGTAATTGGATTGAGGAAACTCAAGGAACATTGATAACAGCAGCTACTCTTATTTTTATTTATATAGACACCAGACCATCAGCTCGAGTTCTGCTTAATTTGCATCAAGTAATGTTATATCAAAATGTTCAGCGTAAATAAATGAAGAAAAATAAAAGGAACAATTCAGAAAACACAGAAAATTACATCCAGAATTACAAAAATTTATGCTAGAATGCTCAGATGATAGTAACAAGAACGGGGCTTTCTGGACATTTGAAAGGGAAACAAGGACAAGTGCAGCTACTACACAAGCAAGTTATGAGCAAGGTAACAGAAATGCCAGTAATGGTGCTTCTATATCATCAATGGAACAGTAGAGAGGTCTTAGTACACAATTTATCAGTTTCCAAATAAAATTTGAGCTCCTGGGAACTCTATACAGGGGCATTGGAATACAAGTTTCCTGCTAAGAAAGAGCATAAAGTGAATCTGATTCTATTGTTCCAGAACCACTGGCTTTCCTTTAAACCTGAAACCAACAAAGCCAAAACGATGGTCAGAAACAGCCTGAAAATTTCTTATCTTCACAAAAGTTGCGTTCAAAACAATGTAATAAGTTTTCAGACGAGCTGCAAGTAGATTATGAGAAACATCCCTTAAAGCTGGAAAATATTATGTTATCAAGATTTTGCCCTGATACTAATTGAAACATTTTTTGTTGGAAGGTCTAGAAAGTTTCAGGAAGTTGTGCTTCTGGAGTCTTCGACACATCTAGCACAGCATTTTTATACTTATATTTAAGGTCCCCAAAACGTCATGATATGTATGTTAGGTTCTTTATCAGCTGACTGGTGCAGCAGTTCATTTTAGGCTACTCCACTGGAAGTTGGTGTATATAGACCATCAAATTAATCCCAACATGTGATAGCACCTAAATGCACAACCATATATGCAGATTGTTTGAATGCACAAAGGCAGAGTAACAAGTAAGGTGCAAAACTAATGCAAATACAGTTGCCAGATTCCGAACTAGCATTACCAAGTTTTCTGCAGTTCTACAAGACAATAAGGACAAAAAAAATAAAATAAAAGATTCACACCTTATAAACACAGTTTCAGACTATGATAATGCTCATATTTTAACTTCAACACTAATAACACTAGGAATGACACAAGATCCTCAATCATTGCAAAAAGTCAATCACAAAGTTCAGTCAATTTGCGAAAAAAAAAATCAATAGTTCTTCTTCCAACAAAAATTGTAGGCAGTTCTGTTTCTCAACCAAGTAATTTGCTTCAACTCAGGTGGTACTCAGCCTATACTGGAGTAGACATTTTATCGTATAATTTCTTACTCACGTGTGGTGACCAGTAATCATGGCTCAGACTTGAGAAGCTCTTCAACAGAGTTTCTATACTTGCTTATAAGGTCCCTGTTAATGAGAAAAAGTATCAACTTGTGCATAAAGCAAAGTGAAAAGAACTGAAAATTATCAAGTATATATATCACAAACCTTCTCTGATTCAACAATTGCTCACCTTCCTCCAATTTTCGCTTTTGTCCCTCAACAGTCTGCATCAAATATCTTAAGAGGATTACCACAAAAATCATACCAACAAATTCAACTCAATCCATAATTGTCGACACGAGAGCAATGACTCAAAAGTCATTATGAACCCATCTTCACCATCTTAAAGAAACAAAAAATTCATCCCAATTTCTTAACATGTTTGATTACAAATACATCCCTCATGAACCAGGCAATCAAATTAGATAACAAACAGCATCAACAGTGATAGTAAAAGCCGAAACCCTAACATACTGAAATATCTACTACACTCAATGTTACAAAAAATAACATCTTCACACACAAATTGCCATGCCCTGAAGATTCTCAAATGGAAAACAAAATAAAATAACAACAAACAACATCAAGTAATGAAGATAGGAGTTGGGTGATTACCATAACTTTGGTATTAATAGAACTGGAAATAGAATTCAGCAGCTGCTGGCACTTCTCAAAGTGATTGTTTAGCTCAGTAATCTAATAATAATAACAACAACAATAAGCAATCTTTCAAACATAAAATAAGAAAAGACTTGAAACCCATTATTTTTCTTAAGTAAAATCTTCACATAAATAAGCAAAACCCTTTTCTTGTCTTAGAATTACAATAACAAAAAAGCAAAAAAAGAAACAGACCAAAGCATCAGAATGCTGATCTCGACTTCCATTGTCAATAACTTCAGCTAAATTCTCCACCAGCTGCATAAATTACAAAAAAGAAAAGGGATTATATCATATGTCTATATATACATATAAAAAACAAAGCTTTGGATTGATTAGAGTGTATTATTATTATACGTGTAAAAGGTGGAAATGGGAAGCAAGTGATTGGTGATGCTGATTCTGCTGCTGCTGTTGTTGTTGAATTAAACGTTGTTGTTGATGAAATTGTTGTTGCTGCTGATTCTGCTGTTGGAATTGATTAAATTGTTGTTGAACTTGAACTTGCGATTGTTGTTGTTGATGGAGGTAAAATTGGTCTTGATTTGAGTGAGCAGGGGAGTTACTGTGAGAAGGCATGTTATTGTTGGGTATCATTGTCCAGCTTCCTCCTCCTCCTCCTCCTCCTCCATATGGATGATCCATTACCTCTCTCTCTCTATTGCTTCAGAAACCAACAACACTGTTAATGGAAGCAAAAAGATTGGATCTTTGCTCCTAAATTATAATGTAGCAGCAGAACGAACACAAAACGATTCGTCGTTTCTTTTGTTTTTTTTATTTATTGTAAACGCCATGCCGTATGTTTGGGTATATTCCAAAATCTGCCGTTTTTGCTTGTTTCAAAGAGAGGAGAAGCTGGTCATTTTTAGCTCAAACGCAGAACAAATAGAAGAGGGCTTTCATCAAATAATCTCTATCTTTCCTTCATTTTCTTTTTCTACCCTGCAGATATTATCATCATCGTGAAAAGGGTATCATCCATTTTGACAAATTCAGGTTCTTTCTCTCAATCTCATATTTTGTGTTAGCTTTGTTCCTATATGGGTGGTTGTCTTTAGGTGTTTAAACATGGAATATCTAATGTTGTATTGAATCTTGAAGCTGAAATATGATCTGGGCATTTGTTGTTTTGCTTGTATTTGTCAAAAATTTACTTAATTTTTGAAGGCCAATGCGTTGCTGATTTTATTTGGTTTGCATTTGTACAATCCATTCTGGGAAATGTAGAAAAGAGAGTTGCTTTCTCTTAAATTTTATAAAGAATTAATGCATTATGTAGTGTTTTGTGTACTTTGTCTGCATTTTGATTTGTCTAGTGCTGAAATTTCTTGTGTATGTTTAAATGTAAAGGAGACTGCTTTTTCCTGGACCAATTCTTTGCACTTATGATGATAGATATGCTATGAGAATGTGAATGTCTAGGACTTTGGGAATCTTTAGATACTTGCGCTGAAGGTTTAGCACTTTGTAAAGCAGAGGATATAATTTCAAAAATGTTACTTGGTATAATGCCTTATATTGCTACTCCTTATGGAAGCAGCGAGATCCATTTGCACCAAGTTGGGAATAATCTGTTTTAATATTACAGGAGAAAACAAGTGTATAAGATGGTTTCTTGGTATTTTCTGAGCACAAGTATATATTATTGGTTAGCCTGGTCTTTCCAGACTTGGCTGATCAATTTCAGTATTGTTCGGTTTTAGAATTTCAGGGAAAAGAAACAACATAAGTATATTAGACTTGTTGTGTTTGTGCAGGTGTTCAAATTTAGCTGATTATTCCTGGGATAAAACTTCAGGGAGAGGAAAATGGGATGACTTGTGCATTAGAATGTAGTTTCTTTGAGAAATGCTCATCTTTAGTCCTTATGGAGAAGGTGAGCTAGAAAATGATGTTTTATACTGCACTTAATTGTTTGTGCCATATCTTTTTTCAAATTATTTTGGCAAAGTTTGAGCTGCTGTTAAGTCTGTTATGGAGATGGTAAAGCAAGAAATTAGAAGGGGAGAGAGTCCTGCCCTCCTAAGAAGTCCAAAACTATCTTTGAGTTACAATTATGGTAGTGGAATTGACTGTTCGTCAAACTGTCAAAGATCAGAAGTTAGCACCTCCATAAGCATATTAAACAAAATGCCTTTTATATGAATTAGTATCAAATAAAGCTGAGCTCCAACATTATGCTGATAATTAAATGGCAATAAAATCAAATTAAATTAACTTGATGAAATATAGCTGTTTAATGAAAACAACGGATACAAATGGATAAGCTTTTATATTTGACATGATAATGGATTTTTTTCAGGGACAACAAGAAATGGCAGTAAAACCTACAGTTGCTTTGAGGGCTATACTTGTTGGAGGGATAGCTGCATTTGCAAAAGTAGCTGGTGCTATGAAGGCTGCTGGAGGTGCAAAGTTGGGTGCCGCAGCGACTGCAATGACAGTAGCTGCAACTGCTGCTGTGTCAGGATCTAAACAAGATCAGAAAGATGCATCACCTTCAAAATGATTTTTCCCCTCTCATTTCGAGTTTTTGGCTCAAGTTGTAACATTAGTGTTATAGTTGGCTGCTCTCCATGTGCATTTTGGAAGTAGAATAGCCTTTTTTAACTATATGTAATGTTGATCATAAGAAAATGTATAAACATCTGGAAATAAAACAACAGACATTCAATTTGCCCTGAGATTTCAGAGGTGAAACTGTGAACTTAATGCTAAAAAGAGGGTGGGCTTTAATGCTGATATCAGAGTCTTTTTTTTTTTTTTTCAATGCAGTATAGCCAGCACCATCAGGTATCGGTATAGCCAGCATCAATTTTCTAGGTATGGTTAGTGCTAGAGTGGCTTCATATAATAGTGGGATTCAACCTGAATTGCCTTTTTGACTTGTTCAGTACCTGATATATAATATTACAAGGACAAAAATTCTCTCCTATTTGTAAGGAGAGAATTTTGTACTGCCTGACAGATGTATAAATTATCAATATAGAGTGAAAGAGTGTATTATAACCTTTTATATCTTAGTCATAAATTACTAATGTTGCTGTATCAAATAATTGAAGTGAATAGTAAGAAATTCTCTTGTACTATATCAGAAAAATTAGGAATTCAATCACTTCTGGTAGAAAGATTAAGCTGTAATTTCAAGACTTTCTTGAATTGATGTTGTTGCCGGGGGAAATGTCTTGTGCTTGACAATGAAACCATGGCGCTGGGCGAAATTTTTATAGCTTCATTAAAAAAAATCAAGATATGCAAATTCCAAGGCAAACCCTAATGAACATCTTTTTGCATGTCAAGGAATTTTTTTGTACATTCAATTGTCTTTGATGAATTATTAAAATGTTCCAAAATCTGTTCTTTCTTGTCCTCTTCTTTGCCTTTCTGACTGTATTTTCCTTCACCCCAAACGCCCATGCTCCATGAGAGACAACATCACATGAACGATTCTGTCACAGAGATGCATGGGCTTGACCTTGAGATGTAAAGCATTGCAGGCATGGAGAGCAACCATCCAGTTGTATCATTTTCGTCTTCCAAGAATCGTGCGCTGCATTTCGTATACATACAATATTGTGCCACTAAAGCTGATGCGCGTTCAATTTACTTGAACCACACATGAAGTCTGGCTGATTGACTGAATGAATTACAAGCTCTGCTTGAGGAGATTCTAACTCGAGAACAACCTGTGCAATAGCAAACAGAAAGAAGAATTCAAAAGAAAAGCCCCTTTGCTCAAAACTAGATTGACAGCTACTGAATATCTCATGCAGGCTGTGAGCCACTCTCGTTATTTCTATAAATATATAGCTAGTTTGCAGCCTTTGCACGCAGAATACTGCTTTGATCCTTTTCCTGGTGTATGCACTTAGCTTTTCTTACATCCTTCTATCTCCTACTTTTGTACATTATAAAAGAGATAAAAGTTGATGTAAAAAACGACTGCAATGAAAAGTCATCTATGACTCTCACCCTACAAGAATTCAAATTCGAAGTTCTCAGAAATAGACTCGTCATAGAAATGAAGAAGCATCTGCAGACAGCAACTAGCTAGTCCTTAAGGATTGGAACATCTGAATTTTCAAATCGATCATCAAAGGCTGAGGAGCGCCCATTATCTCCCATCACCAGTAAACAAAGTTGACAATCCATTTCATGACAGTTATGCCAGTGAGTAATTGCATAACGAGCATAAATGAAATTTAGACGTTGAAGCAATTGATAAATAAATTACTATAGATCAACCTTTCACGTTCAGACACACACAACACATAATGATATTAACTCTTTATCATTCTGTGGATATTATATATACAGAAGGTTAGGCATTTCATACCAGAACATTTTCTCCATGTCGAAGGATTGGAGAAGGGACATAAAGGTTGCACTGTGGTCCAAATGACTGCAGAAGAAGACAGTCGAAGAAGAAATGCAGCAGAAAACGATGCATATGAGAATATGAAATTAAGCAACACAGTGAAGATGAACATTGATGGAAGAGAGGAAAAAAAAGGACAGATAGGTTGAGAAGCATTATGTACCGGCCAATATCTTCCTATGTTAAAATCGTTTACAAAAGCTATCCCTTTGCCCCAACCGCTGAATGAAATAAATGTATCTTTAACTTGGTCTTCCTTCTCAATAGAGAAATGCCCTGTATAGAATGCTGGTTCTTTTGAAACACTCTCTGCAAATAGAAAACAGAAATTTATTGATTAATTGTCTTTTTCCCAATGTCCCATCTTGTTTATAATTAAAAACTCAACAAATAATTTGAGCTTGGCAAATGTGACGGAGCAAGGAGTCATATGACTGCCAAAAAAAAAAACAGCAACAAGAACAACCCAGAATTGACAATAGAAACATGATGCAAAATATGGGAAATGATCACTACTCTATTTTACAAAACGTTGAGAACCTACTAGAGTTATCATCTAACTTTGCGTGAGATGATGCTGCAAGGAATCTTGAATTTGCAGCTCGAATGACAGGATTGATTTTTGGCACCTCATTCAGATTGTGAAGTGGAAGTGAAATCATTTTCCATCCATTCAAAACATTCCCATCCAGATAAACAGATGACAAAATTCCCTGCAAAAGTGAGAAAAGACCAACTGAAATTAAAAAAACAAAACACTGCAAATATTCAAGTTAGCATCAAGAGATGCTGATTTATAGTGACTCAAACAACATTAGTAATAACCATGTCATCAGGAAATCACACAAGCATCTTTCTGAGTTCTTTGCAAAATAATTAGATTTACCTTCCTATCGAATATGTATTGCCCATAATTTACACGGCCCATGTTCTCAACCTATAAGAAATATAAACAATTCATTAGAACTACAATGTAAATATTATCAGGCATCAAAACTGAAAGGACTAACATAGACGAGGGAGAAAACTTTGCAGCTTCACTATTGGCATGGGCTATAAGAAGGCTACATTATGATTAATGCTTTCAACCACAGTTCTTTTCACAGTAGCCAGCAAGTGCAGAAATTTTCTGAAATAAAACTAAGTGTTTCAAATAGAAAATGGAATTGAAAAAATAACAGAGACAAAATATTCCTTCTGAGCCAAAGCAAAGCTCAATTGCCCAAAGGACAATAGGGAAGAAAATAACCAAAACTAGAGCAATAAAATATTTGTGGTCTTTATGCCTATAATATTTTTTCACTTAGCTATCTCATTGGCTTCAATGTAGCACTAACCATTAGAATACAAAGTCCAAGAAAATTCATTTGTAACTTTTTTAAAAGAAGGATAAGTACCAAAATAAATAAGCTGATGTTGGAGGTACATTTGGCATTAGGAAGGCGAAGTTTTTTATTTGACCACCTTTCAATTGCACCAATATATGTTGGCCTTCCATCATTGCCATCAGAAGGGCACAATGTGAACACTTGAACTCTATCATGCACCTGTAATATGTGAATATTAATTTAGTAAAATTGCCTCAAATAGTTTTCGACTGATAATAGATAGAACTGAAACTTAGCCTGCGTGTAAATGAGATGCTCTTATGTAGCATCGATAGAAAAGGGTGTAAAACAGTTGATTACTGGAAATTCAACACAAACCACAAAGAAAGCAGTTCAATATTAATATTAATAAATCCAAGATGGTCATATACCTCTGGTATGAACAGAATACATCCATCATCCTTGGAAGCATATTGAGTAACATATACTAGAAATCCAAACATCTGAAAGACACATAGCAAAACAAAGTGATAAGCAGTCTTGGATAACTATGGATAGGTACAGTCATAAAAACTCACAACCAATAAGACCAGTGATAAGCACCTGTCCCACAGATTCCATCGAGACTGGGTTTTTGGATTCAACTATATCAGCAGGATTTATCATATCAAGTAAATCAAACAAAGATGCTGTTTTCTGTAATTGAATAGGTCCATATCCTTTCTTATCATTATTGGGAGGAACTGTGGGAAGAGATGCTGCACTATATAGCCCAATAACCCTCCGCAGTGCTGCAGTAAAGATCCATAAGGACAATATTTGTTGAATACTTGTTATGATAGAAGAGCAATTTAAGAAACTATCATCAAGAAAATAAACTTAGCAAAAATAAAGTGAAATAGTTCACTAGGAAGCCTCTCAAAGAATGAAAGCACAACACATGATATATCTCTAAAAATGCTAGGTTTCTTTTTATGAGCATCTCATACCTCATCCACATTCTCAACTATTCTGCACATCTAAATCAACAAACTATTGAGTAACAAACTATTGAGCCACAAACTAGTGAGAAACTAAAGCTTGCCACAAGACCAGCAATAACATAATTGATTAACCATACACTTCAAATTATGTTTATCAGCCCACCATTATTGTCACCAAGACAGCAAGTTATAAACAAATTATATCAGCTTTTATAAATTTACAAACAGTAGTCAGCGCCTACAGCTGGTTAACAAGAGCCGACATAGATCGCATGACTTAACTCAAACCAATGGATTTTACTTAACATACCATTAAACTTTGCATTGTCCACATCACCAGATTCTCTAATTGGTGCATCCTGGAAAATATAGTTTTTTTATCAGTTTGGTGCATAGAGCTTATTCTGTGAATGTGAATTTACAATAAAATGTCCCAAAGTCAAGTTAGAAATGCCCTCACATAATCATACGAAGTGAGATCTGGTTTGTAATCGAACACATCTGCACCGGTATTTGCTCCATTGTAAAATCCAAAGTTAGTTCCACCATGTGCCATCTACACATTAGAACAAAACGAATTGTAGCATTACCATAAAGAACATTACCTAGGATCCGCCTAAGGTTGCAATTTAGAGCATACATAAAGCACAGCAGAACCATTTCGTGATAAGATCTTTTCCAAGGCTGATGCTGTGAATTCAGCATCTGTTTGTGCAATTTTTTCTCCCCAATGCGTTAGCCAACCAGTATAAAACTCCCTGAAAAGATTAAAACTATAAGGATAGAGCACAGGCCAAAATCTATGATCTATTAAATGAGGTACTTACGCAGAAAGTGGTGGTGATTTCCCTGGGGCGTTGAACTCCTTCTGTAACTTGAATATAGGCCATGGATCATCACCAGTTGTGAAATCAACAGCTGCATAGCATAGTGCGTACAGGAGCTAAGAATTAAGCAAAATGCATTGCACAGGTTGAAGATGATAGTTATATCAGATCTTCAGTTTATCTTAAAGTATCCACATTTAGGCATGCACAAAAGCAAATGAAGTTGGTGGGAAAATCTATACAATTTTTAAAAATAGGTATATTTATGGACAATCTCTAACAAGAAATTGTGCTTGACCTGAAAAGACAGCATCTCCACGAATAGTTCCTTTCTCAAGAGTTTCCCTAGTACCTCCATCTGTGGTATACCTATAATAATCAAACTCTTATCAAGAATATGATGATATGCCAAATTTCAGTCTGAGAGAAGCCAGACTCCATAACTTCATATATCTTTTGCATGATACTATCCAATATGGCACAAAAAGGAATCATGGTTTACTTCTAATTGAGTGAATAAATGCATTAGGTAGGCACATATCCAAGAGAATGCACATGCACACGATACAGAAGCTGCTCGGCAGAAATGGCCCTACCCTCCGGAGTTTATTTAAAGAGAAAAGATAAACTATGAATGCCCTGTGTGTTAAGAATTCTATGAATGTAACTGAGACATGATATTGGCAACTGTACAATCTTCTACTAAATTCTAGCTAATAATCATAATCCTAATTTCAGCCCTTACTCTCAGCCTTGAATCATGTCTCAATTACATTAATAAAATGCTTAACACCATGAAATTGTAATTATGTTTGCAAGTGTAATAAAGCTAAAGCAAGTGAATGGTGGTATGGAAAAAAAACCAGCTGAGTGATAAGTGTTTTGTAATACATACATCAAAAAATTGGTAATGTAATATATGAAAACATAAACGTAAGACTGAAGAAATGGGGCATCTTACAAAATTATGCTCTCTCCGAGATGTTTTCTAGCCAATTTGATCAGGTGATGAAGATAAGCTTTGTCATCTCCATATGAACCAAATTCATTTTCAATCTGTCAGCGCAAGTTTTTTAAGTATTCTTTGACTGAAGAATATTTAGTATTAACAGTTTCAAGATATACAAGAAAATTTGATGATAAACATAACAAGTATGTTTCTACTCAAGGACTAATATACAAAGATTGGTCGCGTGGATACAATCTTAGAGGACTGTATTGTGACATTTGATTCTACAGATTCACAATTGGACAAGGTATTTTTCAGAAGTTTTCTTCTCTTAGAATTGACATTCTCCAGATTCTGCACTCTGGAAATGGAGCCACCAATATGGTTGGCATCATCTTCCTATTTACAATCTGTTGGACATTATATAAGGTGCTCCAATAATAAATTCACATATTCACATACCTGAACCATTATAATAGGACCTCCATTGTTATAAAGCAGAGGAGAGACCGTTGGTAGTAGGACTCCCCACCATTTGTCCACCTATGACATAGTAATTTGAAAACTTTAAGCCAACGCAAGGAAAACAATTCAAGCTAGTGAAATATGCTTTACAAAATAAACATTCAATGTTTAGAAGCAAAAGAGCGGTCACTACAGAAGGAGAGATCAAAAGCATCAATCAAGATTTTCATGGCAGAGAGGGGAGAGAAAATTAAATTAAGATATGAGAAGCAAAGAAGGTTGTCATTATCCTTGATCTTCTCCTCGAAGTAATCACATCAGAAGATAACAACACTTTGCTGCTGCATTGTTTACCCCCCTAAAATCGCTCAGCAATCAAACATTTCAGCAGGCCAATTTGGAATCTTCACTAGATTACAAACACTGTCTTACAAATCAATATTGGGCACCATTTAAAGGCAATATATACCTAATTTACAAGGAATAAGGCCACTGCAGAAATATACCAATTCAAGATAAGCAGGATCAGAAGATCTCAGTCTGAGAGCTGGTTCTATAGCCAGCAACCAAGCAGGGAAACCTCCCAAATCCCACTCTGCAACAAATACAACAATTCCATTTATTTCTCAAGAGCTAGTTTCCTTCAAATAGACCCAAAATGGATTCCATAACTCCTTAATTTTGACAGTTAGAATAAACCTGCGCATATATAAGGCCCCGGTCGAAGCATAACAAGGAAGTCCAACTTCTGACACAGTTTGAGAAAGGAAACTAGATCGGCAATACCCTCAAAAACCAACTTTCCCGGTTGTGGTTCATGTAGATTCCAAGGAACATATGTTTGAATTGTATTCAACCCCAGAGCCTTTGCTCTCAACAACCTATCCTCCCAATACTTCACCAAAATAAATTAAACCCATCAGTTCAAAAAATCAACAACAAACAATAAAATATAATTCAACCCCGCCGAAAAGCGACCTTTTACGAATAAATCATGAGTAAGAAATTGAATAAATTCTTTTTTAACTTCAAGAAAAAAAAAAAAAAGTTCATTTTGAAGAAATGAAATCATGCAAAAAAGTTGCATAATTTTGCAAGAACTGAGTTGAATATGCAAATTGACGAATGTAGTATAATAATATGAACTGAATTAAAATCTTTATAGCACTAATCATATATAATTAATTAAGTTCATTAAAAAAAAAAAGGAACAATTTTACCTGAGGAAGAATTCGAAAATAATGCAAGTCGCCGCCGATTATCCTAAACGGCTCGCCGTTTTTCCAGAACATATCATTCTCTATCTCAAAGCTTCTATCATTCACCTAAAAACACCATTTTTACATCACCAAAAACAAAGAGCCAAAGAAATTATAAAAATAAATAAATAAATAAATAAAAATCGATAAGCGTTTTCGAGAGATAAAGAAAACTACAGCGAAGACCTTCCTGTGGCGATGATGCGAGTGAGAGTGAGCGAGCGAAGGGAGTGGAGCAAACACTACTGGAAGGAGAGCTCCAAAAGCCAGTAAAGAAACTATTACTGCTAAAAATAGAGTCGTTTTAGGAGCTCTCTTCCTCGTCGCTGTCGCCATTGTTGTCCGATTACTGCTCTTTTTAGCTCCGGTAAGCATCGCATCGAATCGATAAGTGTTTGCTGCTGCTGCTGCTGCTAACTGTTAGGTATAAAGTGTTGAATGTTGTGGAAGAAGTGATCGAAACGTTTTTTTCAAAGAAACGGTGAGATTGAATAAAAAACGCATCGAAACGTTTTCGCGCCAAAAATGGTTAATAGTTATAACAGAACAGGAAATATGATTTAGAAATGGTAATTAAAAAAATTGAGTGTAAATGCTTTACCCAAAAAACAATTCCTGACGGTAAATAAATAATTATAGTAATATAAATTTCTTTATTATCTTTTTATTCCTGACAGTGAATAAATAATTATAGTAATTTTAGATCAAAATATATTTAATGTAAAATAAAAATATAACATAAATAAATAATTTTTTCTGTCAACTAAATTAATTTTTATAAAGTATATTATTTCTTTTTATTATTACAAAATAGGAGTGATGGAATTTAAATCCAGATTTTCGGGTGATGCAATAGTCCATACAACCTTGATCACTAAGCCAAGCAACACTAGCATCATAAAATTTTTTATTTAAATCCGGATTTTATATATTTATTCTAATATATAGGGAAAAAAAAGAAACAAATCACATATAAATTTTTTTATTTAATAGTTACTTTTTTTAAACTAGGAAGAATTGCACAAATGGTGTGTGAACTTTTCAATTTTTGCTATTTTGGTGGTCGGATTTTTTTTCTTTTGCAATTGAGTGTTTGAACTTAGTATTTTTATATCATTTAAGTGGTTCTGACCGATTAAGATGGCCGGAATGTACAATCAGTAAGTGTGGGACCCACTTTATCCACCAAAATAGCAAAAATTAAAAAATTTAACCATCAAAATAGCAAAAATTAAAAAGTTTGACAACCAAAATAGTAAAAATTGAAAAGTTCGCACACCATGCAGCTTTCCACATCAGCATAAACTTATGGGATAAATTGCATAAATAGTGTGTGAACTTTTTAATTTTTGATATTTTGGTGGTTAAACTTTTTAATTTTTGCTATTTTGGTAGTCAAAGTGGGTCTCATACTTGCTGATTGTACATTCCGGCCACCTTAACCGGTCAGAACCACTTAAATGATACAAAAATACTGAGTTCAAACACTCAATTGCAAAAAAAAAAAAAATTCGACCACCAAAATAGTAAAAATTGAAAAATTCACACACCATTTGTGCAATTTATCCTTTAAAATAAATAGAAAGTGTTTTTAATTTTTAGAATCGAAAATTTTTTATTGTTATTTTTTTATTTAGAATTATTTTTAGCTTTTTTTTTTCTTATTGTTGATGTTGTTTTTCTTCCAAATTGCAATGCTAAAAATGTAAACTCTAATAACAATTATTATTCATTATTTTTATTTGAATAAAATTTCTTCATTTTCTTAATCATGCCAATATTGTTTATAATTATTCTCAGTATCCTTCACTAAGCAATTAAAGCTGAACTAAGGGGTATTAAACCCAGCAGGTCACTGAATTTTGATTAAATTTCAAAACGGATACCCAATTTAAATTTGTTTCTTTTAAATCACTGAACTTCGATTAAATTTCAAAACGGATATCCAATTTTAATTTATTTCTTTTAAATCACCTAACATCAATTTTATTTCATAGCGGGTACCTGCTGAAATTACTATGTGTTACGTACAATAAATAAAAAAAATTATTTGACTAGAATTTTATAATTTGACATGGAAAATAGGTGTTGGTTGACATGGCGAATCGATAGAAAATATTCTTTTTTCGTTCGCCATGTCAACAAAATACTCTTTAATTCCAGCAGGTATTCTCTATGAAATAAAATTGATGTTAGGTGATTTAAAAGAAAAGAATTAAAATTGAATATCCATTTTGAAATCTAATCTAAGTTTAGTGATATAAAGAAAACAATTGAAATTGAATATCTATTTTAAAATTTAATCAAAGTTCAGTAATTTGCGGGTTTAATAACCATGAACTGAGCTACAAACTGTTTAAAGTATTGAGCTCTATACTTTATAGATTTGAAGGCCAGTGTGGCACATGATTTGGGCTAAATAATGAAGTCCATATGTGGGAGGAGTACAGCAACCCAAATTTGTGTGTTAATATGATTCCCTTGCGTTTTTCATGTTTAAATTTTGTGATATTTTTTTCTAAGAGGTAGGTAAATTAACTTAGTCCAGTGATCGACTACATAATTTATTAGAAAATTAATTTTTCAAAATGATGAGGGTAAAAATTTCTACATTTAAAGATGCCCTCATGAAATAAAGACAAAATAAATCACTCCGACATTAGCTAATTAAAAATAATTTCTATTTGAAATAAATCATTTAATAGTACATAACATCTAATGGTATGTAACAGAATCAAATTATTAAAATATCATAATTGATATCCAGTTACATGTAATGTGTTTAAAACTATTATCTCAAAAAATTTCACTAATATTATCTCTTTTTTTTTTTTTTTAGTTATACAATCAAGTCTTATAACTTATGTATTTTATTTAAGAAGAATTATGAGAAACCTGAATAGTTTGACCTCTACTTTTAGAATTATATGTTTAGTTACATCCCATTACATATTACCAGTTATTTGTAGACAACATAAGTGTACAGGGCTCCAAATTGTGTTGCACATTAATGCATTTTTATGAAAAACAAAGAGATATTTTTTTTCTTAATCAAAAGGTAAAAGGTAGAGATATATATCATTAATTCATAATAGGAAGTATAAGGAAGAGAGTAAGATTTTATAACATAACCATTAAAATAGTACAAATTATAATAAAAAATTTTATTTTAATAAAATACATCAATGAGAGAAAGAGAAAAATAACATTAAAAAAGAAAATAATATCAGTCACATAGCACTGATATTTTGGTGCCGTTAATGGAGAATAGATAAATTGGTAAAAACATAAGTCAAAATTTTAAGTGGAGAAACTTGACTCAAAAATATTGTAATATTTTCAACGAAATAATGAGGGTAGCAAAATCTATTTTGAAAATAAGATGGAGAAGCTTGAAGATATGATACACTCAAATATGAGGCATTTAATTTGAACGATTGGCCACAAGTCTTTTGAGTTCAATAATTGTTCCATTATGGGACCAATATCACATTGCTTTTTCCATTTCACAACCCAAAGCTTTAAAAAATTTTCATGAAAAGTGCAATGGTAGTCTCATAAAAAAACTTATAAAAGAGAGAAAAGAAGTGGGGTAAGTCAAAGAGAAAAGGTAGCATTATTAACACCAAAGGCATTGAGCATCTTTTTAAGGACAAGTCAACTACACATGTATAACCCATGCATGCTCTTAATTGCTCCCATGTAAATTATAAGCAAAAAAAAAAAATAACAAAAAAAAAAAACAAAACTCCTCATACTCACTTTTTTCATGCCCCAAAAAAACTCTTGATCATCACAATTTCCCTTTCTCTTTTTTTTTTTAATCTTTTAAAATTACAAATTAAATAATTTTAAATAATTTTACATCTTCAAAATATAATAAATATCTGAAATTTTACTATTTTTTATCGAAATGTAAAATTCAAAAATTTAAAGCTGAAAATTTCAAAAAAAAGTTAGATATTGAATTTTCAACTATAAGCATATTGATTAATTTTTGTAATTCAAAAAAATTATATATTACTTAAGTGAAAAATTGAGTGAAATTAAGGGTGAGAGCAATTTATTAGTCCAACTAACACCAAATGATTTATCACCATCATAAAACTTTTTAGAGTACAACCCACATGTTTTTGATTTCGGGGATTGTGCCTCTTAGCCCACCACCCTCATCTCTGTGTTGATAAGCTGCCTGCCATCATGCAACTACAGAAAAGAGAAGAGAAAGACAAAGAATAGAGATGCTATTTTTTATTGGTTTCTCTACAGAAGACAAAACTCTGCAAGAAAGAGAGTGAGTGTATAGTGAAGCTGCACTAAATGGGAAACATCTCATACCTTACACTCATCATAAAATGGCAAACATGTGCCTTTTCTTTTGAGATTATAATTAATAACATTAATTATAAAATCATAAAACAAGAACGCAAAGGATAAAAAAAACTGAAGTGGGCATGCATATTCAAGAGGAATCTCTTCTATAATTTGAGTTTATTTTATTTTTCTATATATATAGATTGAAATTTTTTTTAAGCTAAAACCAACAATTAACAGTCATAGTTTTATAATTCCTAACAAACATTATTGTTAGAAAAAAAATAAAAAATGAGAGAGTTGCCAAATGCCACATATTTAAATTGACCTAACATATACATATCAAAATCTTAAGGGATGAGCATCTTTCTCTTAAACATGTACACTTGCTCTTTTATATTATATAAAAAAATCCTCTTAGATCAGAACTACTTTTATCTTATATGATAGCCTAATCATATACTTTATATGATGACACAAATTTTATTACTCAACTCTTCCTCTCTTCCTCTCTTATACACATGGTCATACACGTGCAAACTATAGACCTGCAGCATCCACAAATGTTAGGGAAAGAATGAAGTTTCGATAAAGAGAAGGAAACTAGGACTAAATAATAAAAAAAAACCATTTTCAAATTTTTTTGTATATTAATTATAACGTTTTCAACCAATTTAATTTCTTTAAAATTTTTGAGGTATAAATTAAAACCTTTTTCGATAAAAAAAAAATTGTACAAAACTGCTTGAACGCACTCCCCACTTTAATTTGTAAGAGAAGATTCAAATGAAATGATGAAATGGATAATCGATCCAGTGAGAACCAAATAATTTTTTATAGGGTTTGTGTGATTAATTATTTTATTAAATGTCGCTCACAATCACATACTGTAACATTTCACCTAATTATTCTTTAAATGCGAATGCCAAAATATTCTTTTGTTAAACACATGATTGTTGTTCAAGGAAATATATATATATATAT
>CATIWO010015264.1:0-16005 GCA_949673435.1 Macaranga tanarius | reverse complement strand
TTGTTTGGTTGGTGAGCATGTGAAAGGTTGGGATCAGAAGTTGTGTCAGGCAGAATTTGCTCATAATCATGCTGTTAATAGGAGTACTGGATTTAGTCCTTTTGCTGTGGTCTATTCTGTTGTGCCAAGAGGACCACTTGATTTGCTTCCTTTGCCGGCTAAGACCAGAATTAATGGCAAGGCTGAGAGTTTTGTGCAGGGTTTGCTGGAGGTTCATCAGGTTGTTCATGACAATTTGCTTAAGACTACGGGCAAGTATAAGCAAGCTGCTGACAAGAAAATGAGGCATGTTGAGTTCGATGTGGGCGATTATGTTTGGACTGTTCTTACTAAGGATAGATTTTCTGCAGGTGATTATAACAAATTGTTTGCCAAGAAGATTGGACCAGTGGAGATTATTCAGAAAATTAATCCAAATGCCTACCATTTGAAGTTGCCTAGTCATATTCGCACTGCGAATGTTTTGAATGTCAAGCATTTAATTCCTTATGCAGGTGATTCTTCTGATGATGACAATTCGAGGGTGAATTCTATCCAGCCTGGGGAGAATGATGTAGATGAGGTTGCTTGTGCCTTTATGGAGAAATTTGAAAAATTTCGATAATGGCATTTTCGTAAATACAGGCAACTTTGGAGTTTTTGATTTTGACGTTTTCGAAGCCCAATTTCATTGGAAACGGGCCAAGGATCAAAACTTACCAGCTTTGCTTGTGATGTCCCATGCTTTTCGGCTAAATTCCATCATTTAGGTCTCGAAAAACGTGTTTTAGTGTTTTTTTGGACTTTTTCGTAGTTTCCTTTTTATATTAGGATTTGGTTTAGGGTTTTCTATTTAAGGATTTTGATGTTATTTTCAAAGTTGGTTTTTGTTGATTAATTGAATTTTCGTTTATCCCAAAATTCTGTGAATTTTGTTGCCTATTCCCTGAATTTGAGAATTGTAGGTTATAGAAGATTTTCGATTAGCATTCGTGCGCGAATCAACAATCGTTAATATTTATCCTTGACAGGCTTCTGCTACGTCAGTTACCCACACAACTCAATTTACAAAGGAGAGGGGCTCGATTCTCTAGTTGTTGTTGCTGCTGCGGTATGGTCGAAATAGCTGAACATGTTTTCCTGGAGTGCTTTTTTGTTCATCAGGATTAGGCTCAGGTTACTATTGTTGGTTTTAAACTACCTCCTTCTTTTGTTACAATGGATAGTTGGTTCTGGTATCTGTTTGGGAAACTTGATAAAATTTCAGTCGAACAATGGGCAATGATCTTATAAAACATGTGGAATGCACGAAATAGAAAACTTTTTCAGTCAAAAGATACGGATCCATCAAAGATTGTGGCTAATGCTCTTCATCTGTTGCATGATTTCAAGCAACACCGTCTTCGGGTCATTGAGCAGCAGCGGTCTCGGTCATCTCGGTGGTCACCACCTCCGGCTTTGGTTTGTAAAGTTAATGTTGATGCTTCAGTTTGCAATTTGTCTGGTAGAGTTGGTTTGGGATGCGTTATCAGAAATAATATGGGTGAAGTTGTTCTATCTACAGGGCAGGCTTTGCGGGGTATTTAGTCAGTGGAAATTGCAGAGGTCCTAGCCATTCAGTTCGGCCTTTCTGTGTCTAAGGAGGCTGGGTACAGACAGGTGTTGATGGAGAGCGATTCTTTAGCTGCAATCAACCTGCTTCAAAGTAATACTAGTTGCTGTTCTCATACTGCTTTTCTTCACTCAGACATAGCAGTTCTATCTGCTGCTTTCTATTCTGTAAAGTTTGCTTTTATTCCTCGTTTGGGGAATCAGGTGGCTCATAATTTAGCTTGCTATGCTCGGTCAGTTATGTTTGATTTTAATTTGCAAGGGGATGTCCCTGTTTCAGTTCATTCTTATGTTGTGGACGATGTTATGTATTTGCATTGATTTGGTTTAATATGCTATCGATATTATTTTGATAAAAAATAAAAATAAAAGTAATTCTATGTTTTCATATGGACTAATTAGATTGTCGTTTCACATTAGATTATACTTTAAAATTACTATTTACTAAATTATAGTGTTTTATAATGCGATACTAAATCCATGTACTTAGTAATTAATCAGAATAGACATTTATATGCTAATGTACATTATAACTTTTTCCTAAACCTAGAAGACAGTTAAATAGATTGATCAACTAGCTGAATTAATATTTATTATAGTATAAGAAACTATATACATCATTTAATAATATAAAAATATATCAATTGAAAAAGTTCTAAGAAGTAGCATGTTAGCTTGATTAGTATTTATAAGCACTTTTCTTTTTACAGTGAAAAACCAAACATTAAAATATATTTGATAAAAAAAATTGTAAAATATACAAAATATAAATTTACAATATCAACTAAATATAAATATTTTTAAAAATAAATTTTAATAAAAATGAGAAATATTAGATGCAAATATAAATTGCTTCCATATAATAAAATGTAATTATTGAAAATAGTATACATTTTAAATCAAACAACAATTTCACTATTATTAGCCAAATAAGATAAAGTCATATAAAATCCAACCGATTTAAATTTTCAATTAATTATATAAACATATTTATAACAAAAAAAAATTTTAGATGAAACAATAAATATAAAGACTTTAAAGTGATTATATCATGCAATTATATATATATATATATATATATATATATATATATATATAAGCGCTAAGCTATAATTATTAAATGCAAAATTTGACAAGTGTCATTCTTTATATTTTAGTACTTACTCCTAATTTTATGATATATTTTATTTTATTTTATTTAGTTGTTATCAAAATTATTTATTTAGTTATTTTATTCTGTAATTCGCACATTGTGTGAATTTACAACTAGTTATTATTAATTTGCATAAATGTAAAGTTATTATTAGTTTTACCTATAATTTTTCTTATATGAATTTAGAGTTTATCTTAAAAATAGTGTTTAAATTTATAAAATTAAAATTAAATAAAAATTCTTACATTGTCACCTTTTTTTTTAGGCCAAATGCATCATTATACCCCTAAACTTTATTCTTTTCGCCTTTGACACCCTTTAACTTTCAAATTAACCAATAGCACATTGAAACTTTTATTTTGAACTCATTTGACCTCTGAAATCAACATTTTTAACTTATTAAGCACATGGCTTATCAAAGTGTACAATTGTGGGAATATCACGCGTTTTAGAGCAAGTAAAGGTAAAATAATTGCTGACACGCATATATAAATAATAAAATATATAGAAAAGGATTAAATTGTTATTTGGAAGCAAATAAAATTTACAATTGAATCCATTATCTTTATCTTTTCATTTCCGTCATCCATTAGACCACCATCACCATCACCCACCATTCACGCACCATCCGATCCATCACCATTCTTCACTAAAGTTTTTATTATTTTCATATATGAATACCATTTGATTTCATAAAAATAGCAGTTAACTAAAGAAAAAATAAATAACATTAAAATTAACTTAAAAATCTTGAAAAATGATGAAAATTTTTTCTTTGACATTACATTAAACAGGTGGTGAGCATAATTCTGGGAATTCTGGGAATGGAGAGAAAATAAAGTAGAAATTGCATGGCAATTCTGGAAATTTAATATGGATATCTATGAGAAGAAAAATAAAGTGTGACCACATTCGAAAAAGGATTTCTACGATTTGTGGTTCGATTGAAACTTACCGGATTTTTTTTTTGTGCTAATAGCACCATATTCATAGTTACAGCGGAGCTATTCCTTGCAAGGTTTTGCTCAACCTACCACGTAATATCAATAGCTGTAGGAAAAGCCAGAGCTATAATAAGTGAATTCAATGCACAAACTCATACACTCTACATCATTAGCCTTCATCAAAGTAGTTTCTACATCATCAGCATCACCTTCCTCTCTTTTCCCACCAGGCAAAGTAGCCTCTCTTCCACTAAAATAAATCGCATTTTGGTTTTTTTAATACCATTATTATAATTAACACAAAAACATCTATAAAACAACAAAATGACATCTTTATATTACTAGAGTGAGAAGACAGTGTTGAGTTGCACTTTGTGACTATCACACACAGATCTTCATCATTTCCTTCATATATGCAAATGAGAATTGACGCTCTGTTATTTGGTCTTACTATTAGAGTCGCAGCGGAGGCAATAGGTGAATGCAAATAAACACACAAACAATAGCAAAATAAAGTAAACAAGAATAAACACAATAATTTACGTGAAAAACTCCAATATGGATAAAAACCACAGTCATAGGAGGAGAGATTTCACTATGATCGTAAAAATTGTGTACAAAGAGTATTTAGACGGCTAACAATGATGAATAGGCCGAATTCCTTAATCCCTAATTGATACAAGGCTTATTTATAGAGTTTGTGGAGAGAAAATAGGAAGAAAAATGATTCCTAAATGAATTTGGACAATACTACATGCAACACGGCTTGCATCATGTCGTGTTGTAGCCCGTGTCGCTTTCCGAAGCGTAAACTAGATACAACATGGCTTGGATCATGGTCGTGTCTCTCCCCGTGCACCATTCTTGGACAAAGGCAGATCTCAACACGGCTTGTGTTATGCCGTGTCCCAATCCGTGTTCCTCACTGGACAAAAATAGCACTCGACACACCTTGCGACATGGCTTATATCAAGTCGTGTCCCAAGCTATGTGTGCCATCAACATGAGAAAACACATTCCAAACTCGTCTAAAACATCCAAAACTTATCCAAAATGCGAAGCCAACATATCTTCCACCAAAATTCATGTCACAAAACACAACAATCTCCACCTTGTCATGAATTTCTAAGTATCAATTCAAAACAAAACACTCACAACGCGAACAACAATATAAACTCCACCTCTTCTAATATGCCCCCCAATGGACACTACTCAACGAGAATGAGAATGACCAACCAATTCCAAGAAATGCACAAACTTGGATACAGGAAGTGATTTAGTCAATATGTCAGCAGGATTATCATATGTACTGACTTTTTCCACAACCACATCACCCCTTGCTATAACATCTTGTACAAAGTGATAGCGAACATCAATATGTTTAGTCCTCTCATAGAACATCTGATCTTTGGTGAGAAAGATAGCACTCTGACTATCACAAAATAATGCTATGAGTTTCAAATCATCACAAAAATCTCCAAATAATAGCTTCAACTAAATGGCCTCTTTAACGGCTTCAGTAATGGCCATATACTCAGCCTCTGTGGTTGACAACATAACTGAAGCTTATAATATTGCCTTCCAACTAATAGCACAACCACTAATGCTAAACACATAACCGGTCAACGATCTCATTTTGTCAATATCACTGGAAAAATCTGAATCCACATAGCCAATAACCCCATCTCTACATCTCCTAAAATGCAAACACACTCCCCAAGAGCCATACAAGTAGCGAAGGATCCATTGAACTGCTTTCCAATGCTTTTTTCCCGGATTAGCTATGTATCTACTAACTGAACTCACAGCATGCGATAAATCCGAACGTGTGCAAACCATTGCATACATAAAGGAACCAACCGCACTAGAGTAAGGGACTCGAGCCATATACTCGATTTTATCATCTAACTGTGGATACAACAAAGCTGAAAGCTTAAAATGTAAGGCCAATGGAGTACTTACAAGTTACAATTGTACATATTAAATCTTCATAAAACCTTCTCAATGTACCCTCTTTGACTAAGATACAATGAGCCAGCCTTTTTATATCTCATAATCTTCATACCAAGGATCTTCTTTGCCTCACCCAAATCCTTCATCTCAAATTCAGCACTCAACTGAGATTTGACCTTCCTAATTTCTTATTTATCTCTAGCTGCAATTAACATATCATCAACATAGAGAAAAAGATAGACAAAAGACTCATCATGGTTCTTCTTGAAATAGACACAACTATCATAGTTGCAATGTCTAAACCCATATATAGTCATAAAAGCATCAAACCTCTTGTACCATTACCTTGGAGATTATTTCAATCCATAGAAAGATTTCTTCAACAAACATATATAGTCCTCCTTTTCTGAAGTAACAAAACCCTCTGGCTGCTGCATGTAGATGTCCTCCTCAAGCTCTCTATGAAAGAATGCCATTTTGACATCCATTTACTCCAACTCAAGATCATGCCTAGCAACAATCCTAAGTAAAGCTCGAATAGAGCTATGTTTCACAACAGCAGAGAACACATCATTGTAATCTACACCCGGAATCTTACTATAGCCTTCAGTAATAAGTCTCGCCTTGTATCTAGCATCATCAATGCCCGGAATGCCTTCTTTCCTCTTGAACACCCACTTACACCGAATAGCCTTCTTGCCTTTGGGTAACTTCACTAACACCTATGTGCTATTTTTGTGTAGAGATTCCATGTCCTCATGCATGGGAATCAACCACTTTTCTGAATCCACACAACTAATTGCCTCCTTATAGGCAGATGGTTCCTCACCGACATCAATATCCTCAGCCACATTTAACGCATAAGCTACCATATCCACTTCAGCAAACCTTTATAGTGGTTTAATGGGCCTACTAGGTCTGTCCCTCGTAATAGAGTATTGAGGTGTGGTAGCCTCCTCAACCTCAATCATCTCTGTACCCTCATCTGGTGTAGCTTTTGGTATGGATTCTTCCCCAAACGAAAACTCCACCTTAATGTCTGTATCCTACTGCTGCACAGACTCATCACACTTGTCTCTAGGAGACTGATTATAAAGCATAGGAGTTTCATTAAATATTACATTGCGACTTACAATAATCTTACTCAACTCGGGACACTAAAGCTTATAACCCTTAACACCAGACATATAACTAAGAAAAACACATTTTCTAGACCTAGGTTCCAATTTACCATTATCAACATGAGCATAGGCGGGACAACCAAAAATTCTCAGGTCAGAATAATTTAGAGGAGTACTAGACCATACATCTTTTGGAGTTTTCTTGTCTATCGCCGTTGAGGGAGAACGGTTCATAAGAAAATAGGTTGTTATAGTAGCTTCAGCCCAAAATGACTTCGGTAACTCAAAATTAGAAAGCAAACATCGAACCTTCGCTATCAATGTTCTATTCATACATTTAGCCACACCATTCTGTTACGGAGTACCCGAAACTTTCAAATGCCTAACAATTCCCTCAGTCTGACAAAATGAGTTAAACTCACCCGAATAAAACTTCAAACCATTGTCAGTGCAGAGACACTTCACTTACTTTCCAGTCTATTTCTCAATCATGGTATTCCACTGCTTGAAAGTGATAAACACCTCACTCTTATGCCTCAAAAAGAACACCCAAACTTTCCTCGAGAAATCATCAATGACCGTTAGCATGTAGCTTGCACCACCCTTAGTAGGAACTTGGGATGGCCCCTAAAGGTCTGAATGAACATAGTCTAGTGTCCCTTTTATGTTATGAATGCCCTTACTGAAACTCACCCTTTTCTATTTCTCAAATATGCAGTGTTCATAAAACTCCAATTTCCCAATTCGACCATCTATCAATCCCCTTTTGCTCAATTCAGCTAGACCATTCTCACTCATATGGCCTAATCGTAAATGCCAAAGTGTAGTTTTATCCAACTCAGAGGAGGTGATGGCTGTGTCACCTATAATGGTCGAACCCTCCAAGACGTACAACTTAGCATGCCTTCATCACAACAAGAGAGCCCTTCGTGATCTTCAACACTCCACCTCCACCTAAATAACTGTAACCTTCATAGTCGAAGGTAGAAACTGAAATAAGATTTTAGCCCAAATCAGGAATGTGCTGAACACCCTCAAGTATTATGATGATCCTATTATGTATCTTAACTCTCACCGTTCCAATGCCGACAATCTTATATGGGGCATTATTTCCCATCAAAACAGTCTCCATATCTCTTGGTTCATAGGTTGTAAACTATTCCCAATTGCAGGTCATATGGAATATGCAGGCGGTGTCCAAAATCTAGTCATATATTGACTTAACCCTACTGTCAGAGATAACAAGAAGATCCCCTTGATTGTCCAAATCTTCTACATCTTCAACAACACTGGCCTCACTAGAATTTTCTGGCCTTTTACCCTTTTGATCACCTCTCTCAGTCCTATTTTTCAACTTAAAACACTCAGCCTTGATATGACCCTTCTTCTTACAGTAATAGCACTTCACGGTCTTGCCCTTTGACTTAGACCTTCCCTTATTCTCATCCCCACCTCTTTCAGTCGTCCTTCCCCTAATAACAAGACTCTCTCTATGAGTCTCTAGGTTAACCACCAACTGTTTAACCTGCTCCTTGGAATACAACGCCTCATAAACCTCTTCAAAAGAGATTTTCTCATAGCTATACAACAGAGTCTCAACAAAATTTCTATAAGATGGAGGTAAGGAACATAGCAAAATTAAAGCTAAGTCCTCATCCTCAACCTTGAGCTCCATACTCTCCAAGTCAGAGACAATATCCTTAAACACAGTTAAGTGATCCTCAAGGGACGTACCTTCCACCATACGATGAGAGTACAAACGCTGCTTTAAATGCATCTTGCTAGGGAGAGATTTCTTCGTGCATATATGCTCCAACTTCACCCACAACGAAGCTGGGGTCTTCTCCTTCATTACATCCTATAAAATTATGTTCGACAAATGCAGATGTATTTGTGTCAAGGCTTTACGATCTTTACGCCTTTTTACATCATCTGTCCATGACGCGGGCATCTGTTCAAACCCCAAAATATAATCATCTAACTCCATCTGAGCGAGTACGACTCACATCTTAACCTGCCATAATGTGAATCTTGTGCTACGATCCAATAGAGGAATATCATACTTTAACGATGCCATTGTTTAGATCAAACAACGCCAAGATCAAACCCAAGAAAAATAATCTTAGCTTTGATACCAGTTTATTAGAGTCGCAGCGGAAGCAATAGGCGAATGCAAACAAATACACACACAATAGCAAAATAAAGTAAACAAGAATAGACACAAAAATTTACATGGAAAACCCCAATATAGGTAAAAACCACGGGCAGAGGAGGAGAGATTTCACTATGACTGTAAAAATAGCGTACAAAGAGTGTTTAGATGGCTAACAATGATGAATAGACCGAATTCCTTAACCCTAAATTAATACAAGGCTTATTTATAGAGTTTGTGGAGAGAAAAATAGGAGAAAAATGCTTCCCAAATGGACTTGGACACCTCTTGTCGATACACGGGCGTGTCTCAACCCGTGTAGCATTTTGGAGTGAAAACGGAGTCGAAACACGGCCTGAAACACGCCCGTGTTCCCGCCCGTGTATCATTCTGAACAAATTGGCAGGTTTCAACACAGCCAACAATACCCCCGTGTTCATAACATACCCTGAGAAACACCCGTGTGTCTGCCCATGTCTGCCCAAAATATACAATATACATACCCAACTCATCCAAAACACCCAAAACTTTTCCAAAGTGCGAAGCCAACATGTCTCCCATCAAAATTCATGTCACAAACACAACACACCTTTATTAGTAGTAATGACGCATCAGTCTTTTCTACTTTTGCACTATCTGAGGATTACATCCTTCAACTAGTTCAACAGTAATTCATGGAGGACCAGACTTAGCTACTTTCACATGAGCAGAAGCGCAAGCTGGAGTGAGAGCGAGAGAGGAGAGAGCTTGATGCGAAGCATGAGCACACTTTGAGACAGCTTGAGGCTCTTCAACAAGAGTAGAATGTTATATGCCAGATGCAGTGAGATTGGAGGTAGATGATAGCTAGCATGTAAGCCAGCCTACCTATTGATGGTTCGTCATCTTCTTATACTTACACTAACGATCGGACGGATGACACCCCCACCTTCTGCTCCACCTCCATTTTAATCTTTTTTTTTTTAACAAGATGAATAATATCATTCATATCAAGAAGAACAAAGCTAGATTAAACCCAATACAAAACTGAGCAGGATGTGAAACTCTCAACCTAACCAACTTCAAAGAAAATACTTAGAAACCCAACGAAACCATTACCAACTTAGGAATTCTATTTCTAAGGACCACTTTAAGTCTAACAGAGCCAGACTAATAATGGTAAATAATTTAAACACCTAACTAAAAGGAAAAAAACTAAGAAAAAACACAAAAAAAATAAAACAAAAAAACACAAACGAAACATCCATAGCTGGAAATTGGAACCGGAGCCGGCTGCTACCTTTCCTGTAGATAATGGCCTCTCTGCCTTCATTAGCTAAGCCTCTTGGCTGATGTTCATGTTGTCTCATGAGCAGAGGAAGATGGACAATAGCCATATCCAGAACTACAAAAAACAGAGCTCTAGCAAAGACCCAACAACCCACCAACGAACAAAACAAAAGTATAAGGAAATAGAACAACACAAAAGCACAAGGAACAGCACAACGAACAACAAAGACCCAATAACCTCAAAAGCACAAATAAATAAATCTAACAAAAACACAAAAGCACAAGGAAAAGACAAGGAGTTGGGTGCAGATCCAACACAATAACAAAGGGGAAGATGAAGATCAACAGTGAAGGGTGAGAGAGAGAAAAGGCTATCAAGCTATCAAAGGCTGTAAAAGGCTATCCCACTATTCTATAAACGTATTCCTCCATTTTAATCTAGAGTAATGATACATGTTTCTTAGAGACATGAATAGTACTATCTCTCACCAAATAAAGATAAAATTTGGTGAGAGACAATTACTTGTTTGCCCCATTAACAAGGGGGGAATTTAATATAAGGGAGGGATAATTTGGGATTTTCACTCTTAGAGAGATAGCACTATTCATATATCTTTAAGAGACACCAATCTTTTTTCCTTTAATCTATTGCTTCTTTATCTTTTCTGTTCTTTTTATAACTTTTTTACTTGTAGCACTTTACATGTATATATAGTACACAGTTGGTATTTATATATTTTATGATTTAATTTAGTTTTTTTCCTTTTATAATTTTTACTTTCAATTCAATAATTTATAAAATAAAATTAATCTAATGAAATAAATTATTAAAAAATATTTTTTAATATTAGCACGAATTTAGTCATCATTAAATCCGTTGCTAAATATAAATTTTTTCACCAAACAATTTAGAGATGAAACCTATTTCTGTCGCAATTTCGTCACTAATACTCCAAATTTTTGCAACAAGTTTAGCGATGATTTAAATTCTATTGCTAAATATTCTATTTCTAAATTAGTGACGTATTAGTATATCCACCAGTAAATTCCTTAGCAACCACATTTTTTTACACAGTTCTATTTCTGTCACTAATGTATTTCAGCAGTAGAAATAGTTATTGCTAATCAAACTATATTTTGTAGTGAAAATTACCAAATATAACAACAATTATATATTTTAAAAAATATATGTGCCTAATTGAAACAAAGCACACCCATTTAAATTTATTGAAAATCAATGGACAACGCAACTTTCTTAATTCATTAAAAGTCAGCAACTACAAGCACAACAGTCCTCCAATGTTGATGAAACTCAACAAGTACAACAAAAATAAGCAACAAACAAATAAAACAACATTTAACTTAAAACAAAAATCAGCAAATTCAACAACACATAAACTAAAAAGAAATACCTAAGAAACGTAGTCTATAAATTAATAATCTGTACATTAACCAACGTCAAACACACATCAAAAAATAAACATAATAATTTATAACTTGAAAAAACAAACAGTAAATACAACCTATAAGCTAAAAAAAACGAATAAATATAGTGTCATAAATAACCTACAAATAAGCAATGTGAATATAAATCAAGTAGCAAACATAGGCAAATCGGTAACCTGTGACGCAATGTGTAGCATGAATTAATCAAAACATGTTTGATTAATGAAAAGACAAACCTCAAATCCAAAAATTTAATTCAAAGAATAAAGTCAAAGCTTAATTGAGTTTGATAAAATTAAATAAAAAGCCACTAAAACAATCCCAAGCATAAAGTATTTATACTCTAGGTTTAATATGGACAAAATAGTAATAAAATAACATCCCAAAATATCAAATAAATGCTAAAAATTATAAAATCATTCAAAACACGCATTGCAGAAAACAAGTTTCGCTACTATCACACATATTTACTGCAATCGCAATAGTATCCCTTTTTCTTCTCTACCTGCGATTGTAAGGCTTGCTATGATCGCAATAGTGCGTCACCCTTGCACTTTGTTCAGCCTTAACTTAGCAACGACCACAAGGTTTGTTGCGATCATAGCAGTGGTTCTCCTTTACTAATGTTATTTGCATTGGTGCCTCCATTATTCACCTCTACTTGTAAATAACTCATCATCAAGTTATTTTCTAGATTTCTAAGGCTCATACCGGGCTAAAACAAAGTAAGATCTACAATATTGAAGGTTTTTGAGATACCCATCCAATTTAATAAATCCACAAAATAGGCATTGTCATTGATCTTCCTAACAATCTTGTACGGTCCATGCTTTATTTATTAGAGATTGCTATGGCCACCTTGTATTTATACCTTACTAATGAATACCATCACCTCATCTCCAACATCAAACACTTTGAACTACCTATATTTGTTCAGCTCTACTTTGTATTTTGCATTATCTTTTCTAACTTGTTCTTGACATCCATTTGAACCTCTTTGACTTTTTTAGCTAAATCAACGGCTACCACACTAAAAGTTGGTACCTTAGGAAGTTCCACCACATCTAAAGTATGGTTAGGGCATTTTATGTACACAATAAAAAATGAAGATCTACCTGTTGCAATATAAACAATATTATTAAAGGCAAATTTCTCTTGTACTGTAGTAAAATCCCATTGCTTCATCCTATTAACCACCTCTGTCTAGCCATTTGTCTGTGGATGTATCGTGCTACTGAAATTCAATAATGAATCAAATATATTCCAAAGAATAATCTAAAAGTGACCAAGAAAATTGGAGTTACAATCAAATATGATGGGTTTTGGCACCCCATGTAGTCTTACAACCTTCTTCAAAATAATTTGATTATAGAAGATACATCTGCAATCTTTTTACATAGCAAGAAATGTGCCATCTTGGGAAATTTATCCACTGCAACAAACACAAAATCCATATCTCATTGTTGAGTGCAATTTATCATATATTTTTAAGCTAATTTTTAATGAATTTTGAATAATTAATTAGTTATGTTTGAGTAGAAATTAGGTTTACATTTATTGCTTTATTTATGATTTTATTATCTTTTTTATTAATTTCTATTAGTTTAGGAGTTTTTATTAAATATTTTCCTTTTTTGTAGTAAGTCTAGAAAGAAAACCTAAAACGTTAAGGACTAGTGCGACGTGGGATACGTCATAGCGTGCTGGAAGCCGTGTGTACTTTTGGAGCTGAAGTAAATATGACTTGGCTTATGACACGATATGATGGAAGTCATGCTGTAAACTTAAGGACGTGATATGGCCAGATGCAAGCCATATCGAGCCGAAAAAGTTTCCTTTTCAAGAATTCAAGTGCAAATAGGTTTTCTCCAATACTTGACTTATAAAAGAGGATAGAGGAACGATTTTTGGGTATCAGACTTCTTTCAATTTTCATTCTATTCTATTCTACTCATTATCTTAGAGACACAATTTGGTTTTTAATAAAGATTGAAGAAGAAAGATTTAATTTTATATTTTTATTCATCACCATAGCTATGCATGGCTAATTTCCCTTAGAGTTTGGATTTGTGTAGCTAGTCTATTACTTGTTGGGATCTTAATTTCCTTTCAATGGATTAACTTTCAGTCAATTTTATGAGTTGTGCTTAATTATCTTGTGTTTGATTTTAGAATGATTAAATGCATGTTTTTGGGTAGATTAGAGACAATGAAAGTTGCATAATTTATCAGTTCATAGACTTGTAAAAATTTGGAACCTCGATCACGAAAGTAGACGAATCCTTCGGGGAATAATAAATTGCTAAAGAACTTAATGAGCCTTAGTTGAATGACTTGACCATGAAAATAGATGGTATTTAGCTTTGGTAGGCTTAAATGATCTCGAAAGAGACTTTAAATAATTTGAGTGATTTACCCTTGACTGAGTTAATGATTTGAATTGTAAATTGATCCTGTAATTCAAATAACAGCTAGTGAAGCAAATCCGGGCTCTAGTTTCTAATTATTAAATTTTAAATTAAATATTTCAGATTTAGGATGTTTGTTCTTGCTTATTAATTAGTTATTTCATTCCAATTATTATTATTTTGTTAGCTTGTGGAGATAAAATTAAGGCTAGTGCTTGGTATCAATCTCCTCGTGGAAACGATACTCATACTTGAATCTATACTACTTGTAACGAACCGTGCACTTGTAGAATTTTCCTAACACTCGTTAAGTTTGCTGTAAACGTAATATAAATTTCATCAAAAGGTCTTCCCATATAGCATTGGGAATCGGTAATGGCATGTACAATCTAGTATTATGTGTTTAACCCTTCGTTGTCTGACATACATAGCACCTAGCCATAATATCAGTCAAATCCGTTCTCAATCTAGGCCAATAATACCTCTTCTTCATAACTTCAATGGTTTTATCTCTTCTAAGATGTACTGCCAAGCCAGCACTATACAAATCTCTAATGACTTTTTCACGAAAAGATGTACGAAGAAGACAAAGTTGTCCACTCTTTATGAGAAACCCATTACATATATAAAAATCCTCATAAGATTACCCATGCACATAACTAGCTCAAAGTTTCTTGAAGTCATCATCCTCCGCATACATTTATTTCAATACCTCAAAGCCTATAATGTAACACCTGTGATTTAGGAGCACTGTTCATACATAGTAATTTCTTGACATGTGGCATAGAATCTCGAGTTATATTTAAGAGGGGTATGTGCATTTGGTAGAGAGGGGTATAATTGTAAGATAAGTTTAGACCTTTTTGTCCAAATAGGAAGTTGAGAATTTTTGTGTAATAATCCAAAGCCCTTAGGGGTGTGTAGAGATGAATTGTGATATTTATTATATATATATATATATATATATATATATTGGTGTAGTAAGGGATAAATAGGCATTTATGAGTTTAGTGGATATTTTATATTAGAAGACTTTTTAGGGGGAAATTGGTGAGTTTTGATTGGTGGTTATTAAAGTGAATATTTAATTGTGTATGTGTGTTTGTGTGAATGAAGAAGGTGTAGAGAGTGTAGAGAAGAAGGAGAGAGTGTTCTTGATTGCTTTGGAAGATTTGATTATTTTCTACTCATCTAACATCAATTTGGGAAGTTTTAGAAGGTCTAGAAGCATTTGGGAGCTTCAATTTGGTAAGTTTTATATTTAATTTGTTTTATTGAAGTTAGGTTTTGAATGTTGATTTTTGGATTCTACATGCCCTATTTATTAGTCATTTTATTTTAGTCACATCTAGAGTTGTAAACAAGCTTTAGCGTTCTGGAAACGTCAGAGTGTCCTCTACAACTTTTGTGTTTTGAGGAAAGCCAAATTTTGTGGTTTAGGGTGACGGGTACACCTTGAAATTTTGGTGCTCCTGCAACACTCTATTTTTACCCGATTTTACTTTAAAATATATAATTAATTTCATACACCTCTGATTTGAGAAATTCCAATTGGAATTGGAAGTAGACATATATATATAGCTTCAGTTGCAATTTAATGATTTTTGGACTTGTGTAGACTACATTGGGGCACATTGAACCTAGAGCTTGGAATGGCACTTAGTTGCATTTAAGTGCAAGAGTCTTGTTTGCTTTATATATTAATGTATGAATGTTGTGTAGGCATTGATAAGGATAAAGGTGGTGCAAATCCATAGGGGAGCTTCTATTTTAAAGGAGTTGAAGTATTTGTGTAAGTAATTATTGATATAATGATATGTATATTAGTTCTTTTGAATATATGAAATGTAATGCTATGCATGAATTGGCATGAATTGTGATATGGTGTGAATTGAGTATATGAATGGTATGAATTGATGATTTGTGATTTGAGTATGATATGGCTATTGAAATGTGATGTGTATGTGTT
>CATIWO010015220.1:0-29269 GCA_949673435.1 Macaranga tanarius | reverse complement strand
GGGACTGGTTCTGTTTGCTTTTTCTGCAGGTAGCCTAATTTTGCTCAATTGATATGAGGACTTTAGAGGCTGAATTTAAAATATTTTAAAATATAAAAGTTGTTTATTTATGTGTTAACTAAATTTTTGAAAAAGGGTTTTGCAATTGGACTTGTATAATTTGAGAAATTTTAGATGAAGCGTGACCTGCTCACACTATACTTGTGCAGGACACATATCTGAAATTCAAAATTTTTTTATTTATTTTGTAGACCTTGTATTGTGCTGAATTTTGGATATGTTATAACCGTATGTGTCTAGTTTATATTAAAAATAGATTCAAGTAATTTGGAATTATATGGTGAGAGTTATTCACTCTCATATCTAGCAACGTCAAGCTGTTTCCATAAGAAAGAAATATGCTTATAATTTGTTAATTGTTTCACTTGCTTGTTTAATTATGATGTATGTTGAGTATGAATGTGCATGACATAATTTATGTCCTTAAAAATAATTTAAGTTCTATTCTTATGGATATGTGTATGAGTTTGTTTGAGGCCACGTGTTGCAGGTCTCACATCTTTAACTTTTGTATTTTGAGTTTTGGTTGAATTCATTGCTAGGAGGGTCAAATAGGGCTGGACATGTTATTGTTCACATTGCTGCTCTGTTTTACCTGAATGGATTCTAAAATCCACAATTAATTCCACATATGTTCTAATTGAGTGATTCTAATTAAAATTTGTAGTAGAGCCATAACCCTAGCTTTGGTAGCAATTTGGGGGTTATTGGACTTGTGTGTATGTCTCTAGGTCATATTGAGATTTGGAGCATTTAGTTGTACTTTGTGAAATTTAGATGAATTGCAATGTTTAATTATTGGAATTGGTATGTAATAATATATAGGAGTTGGAAGAGGTGGTGGAGACCCTACTCAATAGGGGGAGCTTTTCCTTGAAGAGGAGTTCAAGCCTTTTTGTAAGTAATTATTGATATAATGTATATATATGTTGATTTTATATTTAAATGTGAATTATGTTACTATGTGAATTGTGCAAGCCATTTAATGTGGCATGAAATGATATATATATATAGTTATGAGAATATTGAATTGAGATTGAATGGTGAGTGGTGACTCACTAAGTATATTGAACATGATGTGGAATGAATATAATGTTGGAATATGAATGGTATATTTATATATGTGAATATTGATTGATGTGAGGATATAAGTGAGGTTGATGTATTGTTGTGATGGCATTGAAATTGTGGTAGTGAATGGTATATATTATGAACTTGAGGTTGGTTTATTGGATACAATGTATGATTATGTCGATTGGCTTTGTGACCATCGACTATGTGAGAGTATGATGTCGATTGGCTTTGTGACCATCGACTATAAGAATTGTAATGTCGATTGGCTTTATGACCATCGACTATGAGAATTATGACGTTGATTGGCTTTGTGACCATTGATTATGAGAAATGTGATTATGTCGATTGGCTTTATGACCATCGACTAAGAGAAATGTGATTGTGTCGATTAGCTTTGTGACCATAGACTATGAGAAATGTGATTATGTCGATTGGTTTTGTGACCATCGACTTTGAGAATTGTGATGTTGATTGGCTTTGTGACCATCGACTATGAGAATTGTGATGTCGATTGGCTTTGTGACCATCGACTAAGAGAAATGTGATTGTGTCGATTGCCTTTGTGACCATGGACTATGAGAAATGTGATTATGTCAATTTTCTTTGTGACCATTGACAAGATTAAATGAAATGTTATGAATGCGAGAATATGAAGTAATGATTACAAGTATGTTTATTTATATATATGCCCATGTATATGTGACATGTGAATATAAGGATCATGGTTGTGTACTGATGATATTGGTTATTGAAATATTTTTGGATTATTTTGAATATTGTGAATTATTATATATGTTGCACCAACAATGGAGTTTTTGGTGTTGTGTAACTTGTTATGGTGTTTTGGATGTAGCAAGGGTCTTTAGACAAGGTTATGTGGCTTCAATGCACGACTGTATGTATGCAGAGTGCTAAATTTAGAGTTCACACACGGCCATATGCATTTTTTGCACGGCCGTGCAGGTCCAGAGTTCCAATTTAAGGACTCAGGCATGGCCACGTGTAAATTTTGCACGGCTGTGTGTAACCTGGAAATTTTAGCCTCAGTTTGTTTGATATAACTTGATCTATAGAGCTCCAAATGGAGCATGGTTTAATAATGAAGAAACTTTAAAGAGTCCTTTACAATTTTCATGTTTTGAGTTTAAGTTGAATCTATCATTATGATGGTCTAATAGAGCTTAACATTTTATTGCTCACTCTAATTGCTCTGCATGACCTTTTAGTGTTCAAATATTAATAGTTAATTCCATACACTTCTAAATTGTATAATTCCAGTTGAGAATGAAACTTGACTCATAAAAATAGAGTCTGTATAAATATTATAGTTTTGGATATGTGTAAAAGTAATGGGAACATTTTGAATCAAGGTCTTGAATCTGCTTATAACAGACTCAATGAGAAAAAATAAAAATTTCAAAATAAAAGAGTGTGAGTAATTTCATACAGAAATTACCCACTGAGGAAATAAAAATATAATTGAAACTTTATCATGAGAAAAATCTCTTTTACAATATTTCCATTAATTATAATCAACTGCATTTGAAACATCTTTTCATATTGAAATAATTCAATATTCGAATTATAATTTCAGAAAAGCACTTTCTTAAATCATCGCCATAGCAATTCTCTTTTCTTTTATAAAAGTAATAGAGGCTCAAAATCACACCATTTTACAAATAAGTTTACAAAATAAATTGAATCAAATTGCCATATGCCTTTATTTTCCTAATCTCAACCATAATTAAATCTTCCCTATTTCAGGGAGTATATTAAAAACCCAAATAAAATTAAATAAGCTCACTTGGAGGAGACACCTAAATCATCATCACCAAGCTCATAATAAGAGCATCATCAAAGTACACAAAATTCATAATACCATAGTCTCCAACATACTCCGATTCACAATCTACTAAATTTCACAACATATGAATCAGTACACAACTGACTACGATGATGCTGCTTAAGTGTGATCAACACTTAGCTAATGATAACTCGAGCATTACGCTCACTTGGATGTATGTATTTGGTCCCAGACATCAGCTATACATATATCTCGAATATAATATGCACCTGGCCCTTGGCAACGACTATGCATACTCTCAACTTATAAGAGGGGTAACATGTACCCGGCCCCTAGCAACGGCCATACACTTACCATCGTAAATTCATAAGATAATATATGCATCCGGCCCCAGGCAACGGTTATGCACACTTACCATATGTATCCGACCCTAGGCATCAGATATACCTATATATAGTGACATATGTATCCGGCCCCAAGTAACGACTATACATATGAACCATCTCACATTTCTAAGGTAACATGTATATTCGGCCCTATGCATCGATTATACACATTTACCAATCACATCTATATGGTAACAAGTGTGTCCGGCCCCAGGCTGCGGCTACACACATTTACCGTAACTACAATGTCCCTGACATAGATTTACACCTTAAAAGGTAGTATGTGTATTCGGCCCTAGTCTTCAACTATACACAACTACCTAATTCTGCCATACTTCATACATGGGATCTCTAACTCTTAGTGCCATACACACTTAAGACTATAATTGCAACTAAAACTTTGAAGCCCCAAACGGAGGCCTATATGATCGAATTTTAATATCAAAATGGGGTTCATCAAGTTCCCCAAATGTAAACCATATAGATCTCTGAGTTAGCTTTGATTTTATATATTACGAGCCCCGTGACTCATCCGATGCCGAAAGTTAGGTCCTCCTTAAGCAACACTGCACATCTCGACCATCCAAATTTAAGTGTTCATCAATTATTAAGCTTGTATAATATTCACATTCATTGTAAAGGCATACTTCTGCCATTTGATGTTCTAGTACATTATTCTAATGTTTGGTTCAAGATACCATTCAAAAAATTGAAGTTTACAGCCAAATGGGTCGCGAAATAGGGCACAAGGGCGCGTGCCTGAGTCATAGAGGTGCATGCCTCTGTGCAGAGGCGCACTCCTCAAGCACAGGGGCACCCACCTTTGAGCAAAGGCACCCACCTCTGTACTCAGAGGCGTGAGCCTCATTTTAAGGCGCTCACCTTCCCATGGGCAGACGTACACTAGTATGAATAGGCGCACGCCTTTGTTCTTCTGGAACACGCAAAATAGAGGAAAAATTACAGAAATCTCGGTTTAAAACTCAATTTTTTTGTACCAATTGTTCATATATCATGCATAACACTTCAATAAACTATTATGCTTCCTAAATACTACCGAAATCACTTTAGATTTACAATTAAAATCCCAAACCCTAGATTTTCATATTTTTCTCAAAATAAATATAATCATATGGTTTGAATTTGAATGCACTCACTGTTTTCTCTTGCGGATTTCTTGTATTCCTTGATTTTCTTCTTCTAATTTTGATTTCCTCTTTAGAGCACCTTCTTTCCTTTTCTTCTTTTTCTTTCTTCTTCCTCCTTTTCTTTTTTTTTCTTCTTCTTCCTTTTCTTCTTCTCTACATACTTAATTGCTCATGATTTCTTGGTCCCTCCTCTTTTCTTTCCTTTACTTCTAAATCCTTCTACTTTTTTCTTTTCATTTTAGTCCTACTAACTTCTACTTAATATAACTCTTTCATTTCTTTATTCACCATAATAATAAAATGACAATAATCTCTTATAACAATCTCAATCTAATATCATTGCATTTAATGTATATAATTATTATTAACTTGAATTAATCCAGTTCAAGGACATGGATGTTATATAATAAATGAGGTCCAATGAGCTTTTAACGAGCCGAGCTTTGAGCGGCTCTATTCGTTTACAACCTTACTTATAGAGCCTAGGATGATTGAACTTGGCTCCAAAGCTTTGATTTTTACTTTAAAACTTCCATTTCTACTGTTAAATCTTGATTTTTACTTGCTTGTTGATGTTTTTAAAGTTTTGTTTTTGATTTTTAAGAAATTAGTATCTTTAAATGTCGATTTCAAGTTTTATTTTAAAGATTAAAACTTGATACTGATGTGTGTGCTTTGTTAATATTAACCTAATATATTTTCATTGATTACTTTTATTGCTTCTATTTAGGCATCATAAATTGTATTTTCATTTGCTTAATTGTATATCACGTGTATGATGCATATCACTACCATGTTCTTGAAGAATGTTTTAGATAAATTATGGTCAATTGCATGTAATCTGGCTTGCATCACTTGCATACTTGCATGTATCCCAAATTGTATCACTTTGCATGTATTCTAAATTGTATCATGCATCATTTGCCCTTTGTATGCACCCCATAATTATTTTGTTGTGTATATCATGCATTGCATTTATAATTTTTGCATTTTTTGCATATTATATACATTGATCAAGCTCTCAATCTCTCAAGCTAACTTACTAGCTACAACTAACTTATACTAACTTTTTCTTTTATTTTCATGCTTATTACTAACATCTACTAATATTTCCTATTATTATTGTATACTTGTGCTAACATCTAACATCCTTTACTCATTTCTTTCATATTTTTATGCAATTTATTACCTAGTTATTTATCTTGTTAACTACTTACTCTATTTCATTTTGAACTAAATTATATGCTATATTCTATATAACATGTATTATATTATTTATGTATTATCTATTGTTATTATGATTATATTGATGTGCTATTCTTGATCATTCAAAATTAATTTCATTTTATAAAATAAATTCTTTTCAAATGCCTTTTGTTATTATTCCTTTTAAAAGGCCACCTTTTAAACTCTTTTGTTATTTCCTTTTTAAAACAATTTTTTAAAGCAAGTTTAGTATCTTGAACATAAAGAAGCAATATCTTATTGAATGAGATCACTCCATTAAGGTTATGAAATATACTCCTAATGTTAAAAGTGATGGATTGAAAGGATAATTCTAATGATAAGATGAAGGTAAATATATGTTCAAGTTACTAAGTTCTTTTCAAAAACAACCATTTTGCACAAATATTTTCAAATTTATTTCTACTCTTACATTCTTTGTTTTTCTTCAATATATTTCATGTTTTTCATCATTTTTCATTTTAAAACCATCATTTTATTTTACAAATAAACACTTATTTTCAAAAGATCCTAATACAAGGCCAAAGACCCTAAAATAAAGGCAAATGAAGGAGAGGTATTGAAAAAAGAGATTAGCCATACCTTTTTTATTATTTATTTTTCATGTCTTTTTATATTTTTGTGCATATTACCATGATTTTATCGTGTCTTGTACATAGATTGACATATATGCCACTTTATGCTTGCTTTTATATGTTTACATAATCATTATATAATGTACATGACTATTTGCATTTTTTACGAATGTATGCTATGTTTTAAGCTAGTTTGGGATATTATATGTTTGATACAACATTATTTTCTATAACATGCCATGTTTTATCATATTTTATATTGTATTCATGTCATAACCTATCCATACCTCAAGTTCCTCTTATGACATGATTTACCATGCTTTATATCTTGGATATGACATATTGCTAGCACTTATTCCATGATCATGCATATATATGCCATGCTACCTTTTTCATGACATACCATGCAATGCTTTATATCCTTACTATTTTATTTGCTATTTATGCCATATTTTACTATGTACATATGCTCCCTTTTGCCATGCTATTTACCATGTGTATTATTTTCTTTTTGCTTTAGCACATTGTCATATGCTTTGCACATCATCTTATGCCATGTTCATGCATCTTATATATATTGTTATTATATGCTTGTGTGGATATATTGTGTTTGCATTTGTATGTATTAGTTGGCTTACAGTTATACATATTCTGAATAAGCATCACGCCACATAGTAGAACTAGTAATACTTAGCATTCGGGTGGTATAGAGATATCTTATATTATGTGAGCTTACTCATACTGACATTATATCCGAACCTAAATGTGTTATCCATGGGCATATTTAGTTTCAAGTGAGGGATCAAATTTTCCTAGTCCATAACCAGATAGTTTCTCAAGTGATACCTAGTGGAGACTCCTCTTTTCTCCTGACTAGATTTTAAGGATGTAAATGCTTTCTAAGCCCTCATTGAGCTCTTCCAGTACTCCCCTCCTATCTCTCTATTTTCTCATAACAAGAAAAAAGGGATAGTGAATGAAATCAGTGTCAGATTGACATGCTGATGTCAACAGTGAACTCCACTAGGGATAAAGATACTGATTTTAATGCCAGTACTTTGCTTATTTGGAATGTGTAAAATTTTGAACCAATTTACATCACGACACTTTGCACACTTGCACTTTTACCCAATTATCCTTGACTGTATCAGATTATGATCCACCATAACTCTACTCCACTCATGGGGTGGTTAGTTTGGTATTATCATCTTTAGCCTTTACTTAGTTCAAAAGATTTTACCAGACTCTCTAGCTAGAGTTTGTAACCCCAATCCTAAAGGGGGGAAATTATCTCTGGAGTAGGTAAAAGATGTCGAGCTCATCTGACTAGAGTTTTTAACCCAAGTCTTAAAGGGGGGCATCTTGCTTAAAGAACCTTTAGCCTTACCCTGACCTAACCTATATTGTTGCCCTAAGAATTTCCACTAGGTTATTCTCTGTCTTGCATGTGTTTGTTTGGTTTATGCTTAATGTATAGTGGCTTATTTTGACTAAGTTTATGGTATCTTATAGATGTTAAACATGGATATTCGAATATAACTATACCCTTTTTAGCCCTTATATACCCAATCAAACCATGCAATTGAAATAATTAAACCTAACTTATCATGATACATTTATTACATGATGGTTGATTCTTATGGATAAAATGGTTATACCATTTTTGACCATTTATTACAGATGCCATGATTCTTATAGTTATGATAAGCAAAGACGAATTGATAAACTTAATGGTCAGATTAAGTATGTTTGGTCTAAAATGCCTAGTTGAACCATGTCGCTACCATTTTTCTATGGAATCCATATGGTTAGAGCTTATGGTTTCCATTATATAACTTACTCGGGTTGGTACATTTAAGTCAAACCCTCAATTTTTGCATATCTTTTCAAAACCTATTTTAGCCTTTATATATTCATTTGAACTATGAAAGGTTGATTTGAATATATTTGGTCTAAAATACTTAGTATGTCATGCCTTGATAACTTAGTCCTAAATGATATAAATTCTAAATCAACTATAGAATCCGTGTGGTTTAAGCTTTACAGTTATCTTGACATTACATATTTTCAAAACCAATATATATAAGTATCTTAAAACTCTACCAAAATTAAGCCACACATTTTAAACATATAACCATCTTGTTTGTTAATTTCTTTATTTGAGAGTATATTCGAGCTAATTCATACCCCGTTGATGTTTTGGTAAACTCCACCTAGGAAAAAAATTGAACAAAACATGTGTATGAGAAGTGATAAGGTTAGAAAGGACTCTACTTGACTTACTTATTTTATGATGCATATATGCATATATGCGGCCATGCATATATTCTAACCTTTTGTGATTACAGTAATTATAAAAAATCCTAATATTGACTCAAGAGTGTAGTTTAGTTAGAGGAAAGAAGTCGAAGACTGGTTAAGTTTTCCATAGAAGATACACTAGAATAGATTAGGATGGAAGAGGTTTTGCAAGCTGGTTAATGATAGGGTTGCCCAGTATATTCAGAATAAATTAGGTCAATTGTTGTAAAATGCTAAGGAAATGGTTATCAGACTTCGAGACCATTTTATAGGGCTATTCTACCTTCCCCTGTTCAAGGTGGACATAACCCTATCACTGATCCAGAAGTGGTTGTTATGGATGACCTGCCTTGGACTGAGGAATGGATTAAGGCATATGAAGCTTAGAAAGCTAAAGGCAAATCTCTTATCGTGATTAATCTTGTGGTTATTGATGACAATAAAGTAATGATAGAGGAATACTCTTAGATTACCAAATAATTGCAAAAGCTACAAACACAAGTGAAATAAGCTACATCAAAGTTTGACATAGATGAACTATGTGCATTTAGCAACCTTAACTTGCATCCTAAGTTTAAGATTCCTGAGCTGTCTAAGTTTTCTAGTATTGGAGATCCTAAGCTATGTCTTCAACATTTCAAGGCTATAATGTCTACAGTTTTACATTTAAGTGATGATCAGATTTGGGGGTTGTTTTCATTCTCTCTTTAAGGATCTACACTTACATAGTATCTGAATCTAGATAATATTATTAAGGAATATTGGAAGGAAGTGGTGAACCAATTTTTAAAGTAATACTTTTACAACACTCAAATCGAAATGTCTCTATTGGATCTTCAGAGTTTGACTTAAAGGCACAATGAGTCTTTTACTGACTATATTACCAGGTTCAGAAAAAAAGCTACTTGTATAAGAAAATCCTAATTAGATTGATCAAGTCAGAATCGCTTGAGAAAATGCACAAGATAGTATCCACCAATAGATTAGGGTTATGAGTATGAGATCATTTGCTGATTTGTATTATATTGGGTTCAAGTTGAAAGAATGGCTAGATTCAAAAAGCCAACATAAGTTCAGAAGAAGGGAACATAAGCTACTTATAAACCAAAGGTTATGAATTCATCATCAATAATTACCAGTATAAAGCCTCTAAGATAGTTTTCCAAATTTCCAATACCACTCTTTAAGTTATTTGAGAATTTGGCCAAGAATGGAGTATTGAAGCCACTTGATCCAAGGCCATTGTTAGAAATATTACCACCTAATCATAAGCCTAATGAATTTTATAAGAATCACCAGCAACCAGGGCATAATACTGATGTATATTACAAGCTCAGGCATGCAATTCAAGATTTAATTGATTAGGGTAAGATTCCTAAGCTTGAGCAGTCTAAACCAATTGGAAAAGTTAAGAAGGTAATGGTAATTGGTGATGATATAGTGGATAAAGACTATATGATAAATCACTTTGATAGGCTTAACAACAAGATAAGAGTTAGAGAAGAAAGTGATTGGGAGACCTTTGTGATGGATGAGTTGGTTAATAATATGGATCCTATTATTTAGGTACCTCTGGAAGAAGTAGTTCCTAAAAAAAGGTAGTTCAAAGAGCAATCTAATATGCATGAAGTTGTGCGGGACACTTTCGGTGAACCATCTGGGAAGTATGACTTTTTAGTTAAGTATACTAAGCCTCCATCATCTAATATCCCTTTTGAAGATATTATCCTTATTAGTTAGGGATATGAGTTCACTGATGAGGATGCTGCTGAATGCTTTGCTAACTATCCGGTGAATGATGACTTTTAGGAGGAGGAGGAAGGTTTCAATTTCCTTGCTTAAGTACTTACAAAGATATGGGAGATTTTAGACAGTGAAGAAGAAGACAATAGTATTAATCATATTACAAGGAGTGGGAAGCACTATCCTGATCGCCCAATACTTGAAAAGGGTGAATCTTCAAAGGAAAATAAGGGAAAACAGAAGCTAGATGAGGAAGTATATGAGGATGCTATTCTAAAGCTACTAAAATAGAAAAAACCAAATATAAGTGTGTGGAATTTACAAGTTGCATCAAACAAGCACAAGGATGCTATGTACCAAGCTTTAGGAAGTCTGACGGTATCGACTGATTCTACTCCGTAAAAGTTAGTCATGCTGGTGGGTTTCAATGATGATACTAAGGTAACCTTTTCTGAGCAAGACTTGCCTATAGATGGAAGAAAGCACAATCGCCCTATGTACATTTGGGCTAAGGTAAAGGGATTCATGGTACTATATATGATGGTTGATGATATTTCTACCATAAATGTTTGTCCTTTCAATGTATTGGCTAAGTTAGAAGTGGAAAAGAAGACCTTATAGGACCATATCTGGTAATAAAAGCATATGATGATTCCAAGAGAACTGTGGAGGGAACTTTCAAGACAGTTATGAAAACAGGGGTTCGATCGAAGCTATAGTAGAATTTGTGGTGCTGGATATTCTTATAACCTATGGCTTACTTCTAGGATGACCTTGGTTCCACCCACTCGAAGGCGTACCCTTTACTTACATAAAAAAAATTAAGTTCCCTTATAATAGAAGAGTGGTCACAATTGAAGCTGAGACTCAAGATGGTTGTTTAGTGGTGTATTTTGATATAGGACCGCCAAGTTGCCAAGCGGTTGGTATATTTGAGGATTATATGGATCCGAAGGTTGCTATAATGCTTAAGAAGTCAAAGTTTATACCTAGTATGGGTTTAGGCAAGAATCAATAAGGTATAACAGAATTACCAGACTTCAAGAGTCAAATGTATAAGCATGGACTAGAGTATGCAATTGAAAAAGCTAGGAAGGCTGATATGCAGACTGAACATAGTATTTTTGTTTATCCTAGAGGAAATATACCATACATGGATAATAATGGAAAAATTAAAAGTTGGGTGATCTTTGATGATGTAACTGATGATGTCTGGAATACACAAAAGCTAATTCAAGGCCAAACTGTGGTACTGGATGCTGTTGCTACTATGGACACTAGGATTGCACTTGCACCTCTTGCTTTTATTAGCTTAGAGGACTTTATTTTGAATAATGTTAAAATTGTAGTCTATATAGAGCAAGATGTTTCTATTGCTGACTATGTGATTTCTGATGATGTTTTCTTTTCAAAGTTTAATGCAATAACCTCTAATTTGCTTACTTGTTTGATGTCTATTCTAATGGCACTATGCATACTCTTAATTATATCTTGAGCATTTCATACTTAAATTCTATTAATACTGAACCATTTAATATAAGTGATAATAAAATTCCTAAGTAACTCCAACTGGCAAAAGGGCTTTTTTTTAGGAAAAAAGAAAGTTTGAGAGAATAATAAAAAAAATGAAAATTAGTCTTTATTTAGAGCTATGATGATATGCCCGGAATAGATAAAGAAGTAGTAGAGCATTTCATTGCAACAAATCCAAAAATCAGGCCTATAAAGCAAAAATTTAGGTGCCTTAGACTAGAATGGGCTCAGATGATAAAAGAAAAAGTTAATAAGCAAATAGAGTCAGGCTTCTTAGAAGAAGTAGATTATCCAAAATGGCTAGCCAACATAATGCTTGTTCCTAAGAACGATGAAAGGGTCACAGGGATCTTAATAAGGTCACTGCAAAGGACAATTTTCCACTACCCCATATAGATGTTTTAATAGATTTAGTTTAATATAAAAGGTATTATTCATGTGCAGATGGTATGGCAGAGTTTAGTCAGATTATGATGGCCATAATTGACAAGGTCAAAACTATTTTTATTACATAATGGGGTATATACTGCTACTTATTAGAGAGTAATGACTATGATTTTCAGAGATATGATTTATAGGAAAATGGAAGTGTATGTGGATGATATGGTGGTGAGATTAATGACACTTGAAGAGTATTATAGGTACTTAGAGAAGTTTTTAGGAAGGCTAACTAAGTACAATGTTAGACTTAACCCAAAAAAGTGTGTTTTTGCAGTCTCTTTGTGCAAGTTATTGGATACATAGTTAGCTCATAAGTAATTAAGATTTACCCAGACAAGGTTCAGGCTATTCAAGAAATGCCTACTCCCAAGAGTGAAACAGAGATAAGATTATTTTTAGGTCACTTGCAATACATTAGCAGGTTCATTTCTAGGATGTCTTCAATATGTGAACCAATTTTCAAGCTACTAAAACAGAACTAGCCTAAAATTGGAATGAATAATGCCAACAAGTATTTAAGAAGATTAATTAGTAACTGATGAACCCGCCAGTTTTAAGACTACCACAGCCTGGGAATGTGTTGATCTTGCACTTATGTGTAGAAGATTTGGCACTGAGGGTAATGTTGACTCAAATAAATAATGATGGTGCAGAGTTTGTAATCTAATACTTAAGCAAGAAGTTATTGCCATGTGGAGAGAAATATAAAATCATTGAGAAAACTTGTTCGGCAGTAGTATAGGCAACTCGTAAACTTTGCCATTACTTTTAGTCTTAGAGGGTTCAGGTGATCTCTAGAATGGATCCAAAGAAAAATCTATATTCAACTCCTTCTCTGATCGACAATTAGGTAGATGGTTGATTTTGTTATTAGAATTTAATATTGAGTATATGACTAAGAATGTGATTAAAGGAAGAGCAGTTACTGAATTCCTGGCCCAACAATAAATAGATGATGAACAAGAGATTAATATTTCATTCCCAGATAAAGAAATTGGGTTGATTAAGACACAAAGCTGGAAAATGTACTATGATAGAGCAATGAATTAAAAAGATGTAGGTATTAGAGTTATCTTAATTTCACCTATAGGAGATTAGATTCTGATTACAAATAAGACTGGATTTTGAAGTAACTAATAACATTTTAGAATATGAAGCTTGTGTATATGGTCTTGAAGCATTGATAGTTATAGAAATTAGGAAAGCATATGTATTGGGTGATTCAAAGTTGGTAATTTCACAAGTCAAGAAAGAGTGAGAAGTCAGGGAGGATAAATTTAAGTCTTATATAGAGTATATTAAAAGCCTTAAAAAATACTTCGATAAGCTTAAGTTTATTCACTTACCCAGGAAAGACAATCAAATGGTTAATGCATTGCCTACCTTAGCCTTTATTTAGAATAACCTAGAAGGAGTATTGACTAGACTAGTGTTTCTAATGAAGATAAGAATTCCATGCTTTGAGGCAGCACAAGTTCTCCTTGTCCAAAAGGCAAAGAAATCGTTGTATCATAATATCTCAGGTGGATGAAACATGGTGAATTCCCAGAGAATGTAGACAAAAAAGATAGAGCATTACTGAGATCTTTAGCTAAAACGTACTTTATCTTCAATGGTCTACTATATAAGGGTGATAAAGCTTTGCATCTCAGATGTGCAAACATATTATAAAAGATATTTATGTAGGGGTTTGTGCTCCACACATGAATAAAAGAGAGTTGGCAAAGAAGATTATGAGATAGGGTTATTACTGGCTAATAATGGAGAATGATTTATTCAGTTTATGAGAAATTATTATGAGTGTTAGATACATAATAATCTTTCTTATATTTCACCATCAATGCTTTGAAATTTAACTTCTCTATGGCCTTTTTGTGCTTGAGGAATATACATTTTTCGAAAGATAACACCACTAGCATCTAATGGGCATGAATTTATAGTTGTGGCAGTTGATTACCTTTTAAAATGGGTTGAAGCATAATCTTTTAAGAAGTTGGGTGCAAAACAGATGGCTTAATTCATTAAAAAGAATTTAGTTTACAGATATGGGGTTCCATATCATATAGTCACAGATAATGGGGTGCAATTTCAGGCTAAGGTTAAATAGTTGTTGCAGAAGCATAAGACATGGCATCATAAGTCATCACAATATCATCCATAAGCTAATGAAGCAGTGCAAACAACCAATAAAAGTGTAAAGCAAATTCTTAGCAAGATGGTTAAGACTTGTAGAGATTGGCCAGAATAACTTCTATATGCTTTATGGGGTTATATAACAACTATTAGAACTGCTACAGGTGCTACGCCATACTCACTGGTTTATGGGATAGAAGCAGTATAGCTAGTTGAGGTGGAGTTAGAATCCTTAAGAGTGGTTCTAAAGGCCAAGATTCCAGAAGTTGAATGGGCTAAGGCATGGTGTGAAAAGTTAACTTTGGTGGATGAAAAGAAGTTTAAAGCGGCATTTAACATATAGTTGTATCAGAGAAGAATAGGTCATACCTTCAATAAGAAATTAAGTCTAGTAAGATTCAAGAAGGTGATTTGGTATTAAAACAAGCAAGCCCAATGTCATTCAATCCAAGAGAAAACTTCAAACCTAATTGGGATGGTCTGTATTTAGTAAAAAAGATCTTACCAAAAGGCATAGTCAAGTTGTCAAACATGGATGGTAATGAGTTTTTAAAGCCTATGAACTTAGATAGGTTGAAGAAGTACTTCATCTAGTCTCCAAGCAAAAGCTATATAAAAAGAAAATAAAAAATAAAATATTCGTTAAGTCGAAAACCCATAAAGGATGGCTTAGGAAAAAGTTAAGGTTCCCACTAAGCTGAAAACCTAAAAAGGCTTAGGCAAAAGTTAGGAAAAAATAAAAAATAAAAAATTCCCACTAAGTTAAAAACCCAGAAAGAGTAGTTTAGGCAAAAGTATGGGATTGAGAGTTATGTTAGTTAGAAAACCTTAAAAGGCTAACTAACATTATTAGAGTTCCTTTTGCCAATTCGATTGATCTTTAAGTAATTCGATGTCATTTATCCCTTTTTTGGTTGGTAGCAATAGCTTTAAGCTTGTTATGCTTGGATGTATGTATACTTGCCATTAGTTTAAATATTCAAATATATAATTGAAATCATGCTGTTTGTTTTCAAACAATGAACATAATTTAAAACTTTTTTTCTTTCTTTGCATTTTGTAAATTATATTCCTTTTTAAAACATTTCCTACCTTTTTACATACTATATTCTTTGGACTCTTTGATTCTTAAAAACACACATTTTATTCATAAAAGCATAATAAAGGTTAGGCATGGACAAAATCCATACCTCAACCATACACACAATCCTACTACAACTTGCTTTGATACATGACCTTAAGCAATATAGCTAAAAACTTTATTTCTTTCTTATTTCCTAGACAAATACATAACCAAAACACTTTCATCCTAAACATATTCACTACAAGCTTTGAAATAAACCACACCTAAATAAGAGCTAAGAAGCTCTAAACCTAGATTTAGATCCTTGAACTACACTCTCCACTTCCACTTGCTTCATTATGACTTTTCAACCATTCCTTGTACTCTTGAGAGGTAGTAAAGTCTTAGTCTATATGGATATTATAGGATATAGTCCTCAACTACCAAACTCTTGTAAGATCTTTAACAAAATGATTGGTGAGTGCACCAATATTTGGATGATGAAGTATACATACTGGATATTATTTCATGGCACATTGCCTTGCAATTTCTTATAGTGTGATAGAAGGAAGTATCCCTTAAACCAGCAAGAGCAACATAGGAACTGAGAGTTCTCATGCTAACATCTAAAAAGTTCTACCAAGGGTTAGTCCATTGCACATTTAACTCACCCAAACCATATATTTAAGCCACCCATTCTTCTTTCTTACCAAACCTAACCATAATCCCCTTTCTTATAAAGTGACTTCGACCATAATTTATTGGGAATTTAGGAGGTAACACCGCCTTTAACTTTTCTATAAGCCAAACTTATAAAACACAAACATAAAAACACCATCAGTATATAGACAATAACCAACTAGCCATTCCTTGGAAAACTAGCCATACAGGGCCTGAAACCGGCCATTCATCTCTGTAACACACTTTTAGACTGGCTATTCATAGTGAAACACTAGTTGTCTAGGGTCTGAAACTGGCTATTCACCTCTGATTCACTAAAATAATACCACACTTCTACTAAACTGAGCATTCTTATCCCTTTTCACCCTATCCAAACCATTCAAAATCTTTATAAGAACCATCAGAGCAAATAATTTTGGTGTAGGGCTTGCCGCAACATCAATTTAGTTCAAAATAGATAAAACCCTCCCATCCATAAAGCCCTGGAGTGCTCTTATTAGTTTTAAGGAGATAGTAGCCAAGTATAATACTTTCGATGATGGGAATATAATGGCAAGAACTTGGTTTACTGGTTAGGTGGTAAATCAAACCCTCAAAAGAGATGTAGTTGAAATAAGCAAGGTAGCCATTCACATCATTCTTGCTTATTTTAAAGAGATTCTAAATAGCATGAGAAATTACCATATTACTATCCGAAATGGCCGGATCATCATATTTGTTTATCTTCACACTAAGAATGGCTAAGAACTCTTCAAAAAGAGGGCATATCTATATTTCTTTAAAGCAAAAAATATAAAGATTTGGATCCCAAAAGGAAAGAGCAACATGGAGAAAGCTATAGTCAAGCCTAATGTTCATGAAATGCTTAAGATTGTGAAGATTGTAAAGATTGTATCTCCTAAAGAGCATCCAAACATCATAAGTAAGAGAATTGACAAAGATTTGAACAAGGGTTTTTATATTTTTAATGCTCATTTTGGTGAACCACGTGTAGAGAATGCAAGGAACTAAGTGAAAAGAATGCTTATATGGAAAATGAAGAGATATACATCCTTTGACTAATGGTCAAAACTTGGTGACTAAGTGTACTAATATGGGGGCTATGAGATATAAACATCTGTACATGTTGTTGATATATTGTAAAGTTTGGTGTTTATTTGATGACAAATGTTATCTTTTGTAGGAGACCATGATCTTAGGATGTATACAAGTGTATACTTTATAAATATTGTGTGATGAGTTAGAGATATATTAATCCTATCCATATCCACATTTCTACGATGGCCTAAATTGACAAAACTAAAACTTTTGGATTAAATTGGATATTTTTCACATTCTTGTATATCCAATTTTAATTCTTTTGTTCATACTCATCCTTTCTTATTCTTATTAATTACCCTTCCTTATTAAAAATTTTAAAATTAAATTCATGGTTTTGTTGTTAAATCTTTTAAAAAGAATTCATTTTCTTAAATTATATAGGAAGTGAACTTAAGCATGTTATTTTAAAGGGTCAATTATGATCACCCCCCTGAGGTTTGTACCATTGTACTACTCCGTCCCTGCATTTTCAAAAATCAACTATTTTCCCCCTTAGATTTGATTACGTTAATAATTTTCCCCTTCCATCAAGATTTTATTGGTTACGTCATTATTTTTTTTGTAAATCTGAAAATATCCTTATGAGCAAATCATTTTCCACAGTTTTCAAAGTATTTTCTTCTTTTTGCATATCTCAATAAAAAATCTCATCTTTCTTTCAATCTAATCTCATCTCCATCTTCAAATACTCGAGTCTTTGATTATCCAAAAATTATCGTGCTCAATCAAGCAAAAAATTCAAAACTTAATTTAAAAATTCATAAAAACTCATCACCATTACCTTTCCTTCCACTTTCAAATTCCATCATCAATTTTCCTTCACTATCATTGAACCAACCATACTTACCACCTCACCATCGCCAGCTATTGGGTCATTACCAACGCCACTGCTGAAGCGACCACCACCAATGCCGATGTTGTTAAGATTGTCGTTACCATAATCCACTGTGAAAAAAAGCCCGATGTTGCTCCCCAAATGACTGTCATTATTGCTTGCCTAACCGGGGACTCCATTGTCAGCACATCACCAAGTTTCATTAATTCTGGGCTAGTGATGCTTGTTCACACTTCACCATCCATTATCGGCACTTCACGCACATCACCAAGATAATCAACTGAATGGTTCAATTCCATATGGCTTTGGTCTGTTGCTAAACCTAACCTTTGTAGACCTGAGCAACAATAACTTTAGAGGTGAAATCCCACAGGATCTTGGCAATTTACAGCAGCTGCAGCACCTCAACATCTCTAAAAACTCCTTCCACAGCAAATTACCAAGTAACAAATGGGCCGCACAGAATTTACAGATATTTTCAGCAAGTTCAAGCAAAATCCAAAGCGAAATCCCTAATTTTATTAGCTGTAGAAGCGTGTACAAAATCAAATTGCATGACAATTTCAATTATCATGGTGCTATGTTCAAGACGACTGGAAATGGGCACTATTTTTTGGAATGGAAAGAGCACTTTATTTCATAGGAAAAAGGGAATCGAGTGGTTCACTATTTTTTGAAGGATTCTGCTGGAGAATCTATACTGGCAGTTATCGGGCACTGATATAAGTGTTAGGCATACGTTCTATGTTGTTGTTTGGGCTACTTAAGCTGAAATGCAGAAATAGCCTTCTAACTCTTTATTAATTATTCAATGATAATGATCGTTCTTTTAATAAGTCATTCTTGCTTGAGATTAAGTTCATCTATCCTGTTTATAATTATGTTTGTTATAGGGTCTTATGCTAACTTAATTCAATCATTTCTCAAACAGACATTTTAAACTATCTGGGTAAATGAGTTTGTACACATTATTGTTGATGCTTATGCATAATGCTTCTGTTGGAGAGATCGGCAGTGGTTTTGGGTGAAGATAGGCGGTGGCTGTTGGCTGCTGTAATAAGGTTTTTTTTTTAAAAGGAAGATGGTAGTGGCAGGAGCTGAGCACTAGTATTTGTAGGGTATTTTTAAATTTTTATATGATTTGAATAGTTTGACCTTTAATTATTTCATTGACTAATAGAATATTCCTAAAAATTTTAACCGAAAGGGGGAGATTGTTAATGGAATCAAATCTGAGGGGGAAAATAGTTGACTTTTGTAAATATAGGGACGAACTAGTGTGATGGTACAAACCTCAGGGGGTGATCGTAATTCACCCTATTTTAAATAACATTACAAGTTTTGCATTACATAATATAAAGTCCTCATAGCTAATGCAAGCAAGATATTAAGCAAAAGTCATAAATCCACAAGTTGTGCATAAGCATACAGTACTAAAGTTACAAGAATGTATGTGATATAGTCATCCGAAAAGAACAATGACAAAAGAAAGAGGAGTATAAGAAGAGGTTCATCAAACTAGCAGGCACTGTGGCTCCCACCAAATCATCTCTTCAGCTCACAAATATGTCTTTTGTACTCAGCCTTACACTTCGTCGCCCTACGTAACTTGGCTATAACAACATACAAAAGAGTTACAACTGGGAATTTTGCATTAGTTACACTATATAAGCATAACATGCATTCATACATATTTCATGCATACATTTATATTTAATACTTGCCAATGTCTTTTTGTTAATTATGTATACGAGGTTCTTTGTGCTATAAAGAACCCGCATCAAGCGATCCATAGTAGACCTCTTGACCTGTATTATTATTTGGCATTATTGCTTATTTTTATTATTCCTTTTGAACACACTAACAATAAATTTTAAGATAAAGTTTTAGATTTGCTTTCATGAGTAGTGTTAGTTGGCTCGTAACGGACATGTTGATTCTTTTAAATGGCTAGCTCCTCAAAAATCTCGCTCTTATGCTTAAAATCAATAATAGAGAACTCCAAGTTCACCTATTTGGATAAGTCCCCAGACACTACATCGGTACTGTGATGATGCAGAGTGTACTCGGAAGTAATATTGGACTCACCCTTGTCTCTCTTATAAGCCTGCTAATAGCAAATAAAGTTACAATCAAGAAACCAATAAAAGAAGGCAAAGTAAAAACAAAAAGGAAGATGTTACCTCAGAAGCAATAGTGGTAGGAGCAGTAGAAGTAGAAGGACCAGCTATAGCAATGCCAGGGTATAGATTACCTCGAAACATCCTTGAGAAGTTATGATTAAATAAAGTGAACATAAGCTCTCCTTAAAAGACTCTAAAAACATGTCACAAGGAAAGCTAATCTGGAAGCGCTCCAAATCCCTAGCAGACAAACCCTTCATAGTAGTCATAGAAGGAGGTGGCAAGTTCAGTACTCGACAAGCAAGAGGTCCCGACCACCACTACTAAACATGCTTACCCAAGTACTAGCTCTAACATAAAGGACCCTTAAACAACACTCACCTCATCCTCAAGGCATTAACAAGCCCATACTCCTCAAATACCACCCCAAATGGCTCAAGGCATAGCTGCAACTAAAAGGTAACAACGTTAATATATATAAACAATTTACTAACTTCTTTTCCTTTTCTTTCCTGCTAGATGATTACATGATGAAATGTCAAGTTGTTGAGGCGATTCCTATGCCTCCTTAAGTCCTTAGAGGTACTAGAATGAGCACTCAAGTATCATACTCAACGAGGAACACCAGGGTTATTATCCTCATTATGATCCATCTGGAGGGGTGGGAAAGATAACATACTCATATGCCCAAATCTACCAAAATGAACACAAAAAGCCGAAAGGTGAGACAAAAAATTCATAGGGAGTCTACCAAATAACCCAAAAAAAACACATACCTCTAAAGCCCTCCAGAAGCCACTCAAATAGGCACCTCCTCTACACACCCTATCCACACAGCCATATAGGTGTGCGAGAGCAGCTCCTCCTTAGCTATAAGTACCAATAGCATCGAGATCCATTAGGGTTAGTAGTATATATAGATCAATGGTGCACTCAATGTTGCAAAAAAGGACAGAAGCAAGTAGAAAGAGTAAGAAGCATCTGGTCAACTAATCGACCTCCATAACATCCTGAGATATCCAACCATGGCAAGCAGCATATAACTTGGAGTGATGGATGTAGTTGTTGCCCTCAAAACCTAAGTGAAAGGACAACCAAAAGCTGACTAATATACTTCTTACCTCACTATCAAGGCAAGGCATGTACAAATAAGCATCGAATGGGACAAGGATATAATTGAAAGGTAGCCCCATGATTAGATAGAAGTCCATAGGGGCGAGAGTCAACTTGCTAAACTTGAAATTGAAAGTGTGGGTAGTATTCTGCCACCTTTCAAGTAGAGCTCTCAGGGCCACCAAATTGCCCGTCTGGTGACCTTCGTATGGAAGAATAATCAGGAACTGCTCAAAACTAGAACCTAAGACGCAGGCATGTACGGCGTCTGAAAGCTCCTTGAACCATGCACGTGCCTGTACTAAGTTGTCGTCACCGTTTAAAATGCTGGCATTTCTTTCCTACATATAAACAATACCCAAAAGGACAAAATTCATCACCAAATACTTAAAATACTAAAAAATGGCCACTTTTCCTTGCTAGAGGAAGAGCAGTCGGCCTGGCCATATAAATAGCTGGTCAGCTATTCATCAAGCCAAACTAGCCATTCCTTTATTTTGGCTGTCTGTTCTTTAGCATTTGGCTGATTGTTCATTATCGCAAAATGGATGTTCATCCACTTGGCCAGTTGTTCTTCATTTAAAACTGAAACCAACATTTTAAATCACCAAAATTCACCTTAAACACAACCTAAATGCTAAACCTAGCTAGATTTATCATTCTAAATGCATAGGTAAAGTGAAATTGCAAAGAAAACTAACATGATCTGAGAAAATGTAGTGCTCTAAATCATAGAGGACTAGAGGAGCTTCATCATGAAGCAATTGGATTGTTGGTAGTTACATTCTTCCTCGTTTTCTCTCACAAAGGATCATTATAATTACGTCCGAAAGGTTGTGGAGTTCTCTAAAGAGATATGGGGAGTTCAGAAGAAATGTTTGATATATAGAGAAAAAATGCAATGAATAAGGATATAAGAAGGATATATAGATAAAAAGAATGCAAAATTACTAAAGTGGTCCCTAAAATTTCAAAATTTTGCCCAGACATGCCGCAGCTTTCGAAATTACAAATAAGCCCAAAAGGTATGCAAAATAACTTCTTTTTCTCATCAATAATATGTAATTGACACTCACATTTACATGAATTAAGACTTCTTGCATTGCATTCATGCATTAATATCATCAAAATTAAACATTTTCAAAGTTAAATTTTCATCCAAATTTCAAAATATCCCTAATGATCTTTTAAGCCAAATTTTAAAAATAAATGCTCTCCAGTAGGACTTTTATTAAAATCAAATTAATTTTTAATTTTTCACCCTCAATTTCCCTAATGAGTTTTTATATAATAATTGATTCCTAGTAAATTTTTTTTAAATGATTGTACATTCCCTCGTGGAACTTGTATGATTTTCAAAAATCAAAATCAGTTTCATTTCCAAAATCAAAATCAATTCCAATTTCATATCAAAACTCATTTCAAATCAATTTCAAATTCAATTCCATGCGACTTATTTCAAATCAATTTTAAACTTTAAGCTCAAGCGACTCATTTCAATCTAATTTTAAATCAATTTCAAATTCGAGTCTAGGCGACTCATTTCAAATCAATTTGAAATTCAAGTCTAAGTAATTCATTTCAAATCAATTTAAAACTTCAAGTCCAAGCGACTCATTTCAAGTTAATTTCAAAACTGAGTGTGAGTGACTCATTTTAAACTCAATTTTGGTTCTGAGGAACTTAATAACACTTAAATGATAGCCTCTTAACCTACAGTGAATAGGTTAATACTTAGAAATAACGTCTCATTACTTGATGATACTTAAACGATAGCCTCTTAACCCACAACGAATGTGTTAATACTTAGGGATAACCTCTCATCAGTTTTCAAAATTTTAAGTTTTCAAATCCTTTTCAAATTTAATTTCAAGAAAATCAGTTTAGTTTTCCAAAATATCAATTTCAAAGTTCAATTTCATAATCCATTTCAATTTCATCAATAATTTCAATTCCTATTTTAATACTAACTTGTGTTTTCAAGTGAAAGTTCATAGAAACTAACCACAAGTAGACAAAATAAATTAGGTATGATTTCTTTAACCTTGAGTTTATTTTATGCTTTGTCAGAATTTATGTGTTGGAATCATGATATCAATGCACAACTTATTTTTAACATCTTCACAAAAACACATAAATTCCTCCAAAACAGGGGGTAAACTATTGGGGGTCATTTTCAAAACCCTGAAGACCGGTGATGAAAACATGAAAATATCTTGCCATTGTAAGAGATTGATATGAGAAATTATCTTTCAAGCCAATTTAAAATCCTAAACTTTTACTCGATCACAATATAGTACATATTTTACCCTTTTTCAACCATAATAAACTAGAACCAAACTGAAACAAACCCATTTCCAAACCTTGATGATGCTGGAAAGGAGGTCTTAGTGGATAGAAGAGTGAGAGTTCTCTATTCGTAGTGTTTTCAATTAAAAAAAAGGTCAAACCCTACATAAGGGCTCTTCATGACCTCCCCACTATATTTTTTAATCTAGTTTTTGTATTTCTTGCCTTAGTATAACTTTAAGAAGCTTTAGGATGAAAAGTCAAACTTTGGTCAAATGACTTTTTTTGAGGTCAAAATTGAGTTCCCGAAATTAAATTTCAGTCTGAAACTATCTTCTAAAATTATAGCTTGTCTGTAGGTACCGTTTGGTAAAAAGTCAAAATTGTGACCTCCAGTAGTTAAAGTAGATCCCACACTTTGCCAGGACATCATTTTGTGTAATAAAATATGGTTTAATTCCTAAGATTGATTACCAAGCAAGGAATATTCCATTTTCAAAAATAAATTTTTCTCTACTTCTTAATCCATTCTCTACTCATTCTTTACACCAAAAAACCCCATAACCCATTATAAAAAATCCTCTTTTTCTTCATCTTTTTTACCTATTTTAGAACTTAAATCATCCAAAAATACCAAACCAAAGCAAACCCATTTATTAAATCCATTTTCAATTTCAATCTTAATCTTATATTTTAGTGAGTTTTTAAGCTATTTCTAAGGCTAATCTCTTTCAAAAACGCTTAAATCATCTACTAACTCTAGTCTTATGTGTGAAGCCTTGATTTTTCTAAAAATTAAATCAAAAGTGCAAAATTGGAGTCTACTGATGAACAACCAGCTGATTATTCATGTTGATGGTCGATTGTTCATCACTCCTGGCCAGCCATTCTTCAGCCAAAACCAGCTGCTTAAAGCACTTTCCCTTTATTTTGATGTTTTTTATTCAAATAAACTCTAAGGATGGCATATAAGGTCACTAAAACTTTAAAATTCATTTAGGGTTTTATCAAATAGTGACTTAAAGAGCCTAAGATGATTGAATTTGGCTCCAAAGCTTTGGTTTTTACTTTAAAACTTCCATTTTTGCCTTTAAATCTTGATTTCTACTTGCTTATTGATATTTTGAAAGTTTGGTTTTTCATTTTTAACAAATTAGTAGTTTAAAAATGTTAAGTTCAAGTTTTGTTTTAAAGATTTAAACTTGATTGTGATGTATGTGCTTTGTTAATACTAACCTAATATATTTGCATTGATTACTTTTGTTGCTTGCATTTTTGCATTATAAATTACATTTTCACTTGCTTAATTACATATCATGTGTATGATGCACATCACTACCATGTGCTTGAAGCATTTTTTAGATCAAATTAGGGTCAATTGCATGCACTCCAGCTTACATCACTTACATACTTATATATATCCCGAATTTGCAATACTTTGCATGTATTTTGAATTGCATCATGCATCATTTATACCTTACATGCACCTCAAAATTATTTTGTTATGTGTATCATGCATTGCATTTAGTATTTTTTCATTTTTTTCATATTATATATATTGACTTATATTAACTTTTTGCTTTTATTTTCATACTTATTACTAACATCTACTAATATTTCTATTATTATTGTGTACTTGTACTAACATCTAACATCATTTACTCATTTTTTTCATATTTTTATGCAATTTATTATCTTGTATATTTATCTTGCTAATTACTAACACTATTTCAATTTCAAGCAATTTATACGCTATATTCTATATAATATGTACTATATTATATACATATTATCTATTGTTATTATGATTATATTGATGTGATATTCTTAATCATTCAAAATTAAATTCCTTTTATAAAGTAAATCCTTTTCAAATGCCTTTTGTGGTTATTTCCTTTAAAAGACACCTTTTTAAAATCTTTTGTTATTTCCTTTTTAAAATCATTTTTTTAAAAGCAAGTTTAGTATCTTGAACATAAAGAAGTAATCTCTTATTGAATGAGATCACTCCATCAAGGTTATGAAATACACTCCTCATATTAAAAGTGGTGGAATGAAAGGATCATTCTAATGATAAGATGAAGGTAACTATATGTTCAAGTTACTAAATTCTTTTCAAAAACAACCATTTTGCACAAATCTTTTTATTTTTCTTCAACATATTTCATGTTTTTCACCTTTTTTCATTTTAAGCCATCATTTTTTTTATAAATAAACACTCTTTTTCAAAAGATCATAATAAAAGGCCAAAGACTCCAAAATAAAGGCAAATTGATATGATCCTATGTTCTATAAGAGAAGATTTCAAGAGTCAATTCGTATTTTATATAGATTGGTTCAGTTTTTTGGCTATAACTCACACTACAGATGTCAGATTAAGATGATTCAAAAAGCTACAGAAAGATAAGACATAGATCTACAACTTTACTGAAGAAAGCTAGGGTTGATTCAATAATCTTCTAGGGCTAAAAATTTGCACAAACATCAGGTCGTGTACAGGTCTGGGCAGGCTGAGTACACTTCAGTAAATGGGTCATATCTCACTCAATATAGATCCAAATTAAGTGATTAAAGATAGTACTTAAAGATAACATCAAGGGCTATAACTTTTATGTTTGGACTTGAGTCAGTTTGGCCTTAATCTTTGTCAAAAGTGTATTATAATCTGCTACATATGTAAATCTGAATTTAAATAGGGTTATATTTCTTATTTAGGTAGAATTATATTTTCATATTAAAATAGGATTATGTTTCATTATTTTGTTAAAAATTAATTAGATTTTGTTTAGGGTTTCTTAAGCTTATATAAAAGCATTATTTTATGTAATTTAGGGGAGCTATGGATTATTAATAAAAATTTAGAGAGTTTTCTCTTAAGTTCTTACGAGAGCTATCCTTAAATTTACTTCAAGCATGATGTGAATTCATTTATGATAATTAGAGGTGCTAGTTGATAGATTACTAGTGTTACTAATTCCTTCTTGATAATTAGAGGTGTTAGTTGTTAGATAACTAGTGTTGCTAATTCTTTTAGTTTATGCTAGATAGATAATTGGGCAATGATCCCAATAGATTGTTACGGATCCTAGTTATTAGATAACTAGTGGGACACATTAATTTGGTATTAAAGCAAAGGCTCTAGTATAAGCTACGTATCCTTAATTTTGTTTTATTTTTTTTTTAAAAAAATGTCATTCTAAAGTGTTTTTTTAATCTTTTTTTTTTCTTTTGTCTTTATGTTATTAAGTCATTCTTCAAGAATTTTTAAAAAAAAATAAAAGAAAATCATTACATAGAAGGCGAAGATTTGAGGACAAATATTTTTGAAGAAAGGGAGAAAACTGATGCGTCCCACTAGTTATCTAACAACTAGGATCCGTAACAATCTATTAGGATCGTTGCCCAAGGATCTATATAGCATAAACTAAAAGAATTATCTACACTAGTTATCTAACAACTAGCACCTCTAATTATCAATAAGGAATTAGCAACACTAGTTATCTATCGATTAACTAGCACTTCTAATTATGATAAATGAATTCACATCATGCTCGAAGTAAATCCAAGGATAGCTCTCGCAAGAACTTAAGAGAAAACTCTCTAAATTTTTATTAATAATCTATAGCTCCCCTAAATTAAATAAAATAATGCCTTTATATAGGCTTAAGAAACCCCAAACAAAACCTAATTAATTTCCTAACAAAATAATGAAACATAACCCTATTTTAATATTAAAACATAATTCTACCTAAACAAGAAATATAACCCAATTTAAATTCAGATTTACATATGCAGTAGATTATAATATACTTTTGACAAAGATTAAGGCCGAATTAACTCAAGCTCAAAACATAAAAGTTATAGCCCTTGATGTTATCTTTAAGCATCATCTTTAATCACTTAAGTTGGATCTGTATTGAGTGAGATATGGTCCATTTACTAAAGTGCACTCAGTCTGCCCAGACCTGTACACGACCTGATATTTTTTTGAATTTTTAGCCCTAGAAGACGATCCAATCAACCCTAGCTTTCTTCAGTAAAGTTGTAGATCTATGTCTTAGCTTTCTATAGCTTTTAGAATCATCTTAATCCAACATCTGTTGTGTGATTTATAGCCAAAAACTGGACCAATCTACATAAAATACGATTTGACTCTTGAAATCTTCTCTTATGGAACATAGGATCATATCACAAATAAGGGATAGGTATTAAAAGAAAAGATTAACCATATCCTTTTTATTATTTATTTTTCATGTCTTTTACATTTTTGTGCATATTACCTTAATTTTGTTGTGTCTTGTATATAGATTGCTATATATGCCACTTTATGCTTGCTTTTATATGTTTACATTATCATTATATTATGTACATGATTATTTACATTTTTTACAAATGTATGCTATGTTTTAAGCTAGTTTGGTATATTTCATGTTTGATATAATATGATTTGGTATAACATGCTATGTTTATCATGTTTTGTATTATATTCATGCCATGACTTATCCATTGATAGTGATGTGCCCTAGGCCTATAGTATTATGGCCATATTGTGACTTTGTCTATTTTTCATTATTATAATAAATAGGTATTTTATCATATTGACTCTATTAAGTTCCATGAATGTTTAACTCTATTTAAGATCATCAAGTGTGTGACTTGATAGTAAAACTCTTAGATAGTAAATGAGTTATATTCTAAATCATCCTTAGTCGGTCATTATTGTGGGAAACTAATGAATGAAGACTAGTATGAGCTTGACTGATGATCATGTTTTACTGATCATGTATACGAGATACAAAGTCAAGTCATAGGTACAACGAATGTTTTGGATTGACCCACTATGAGAATACTACATGGATAATTATCATAAGTTATTCTCATTGTAATGGTATTATTGTAGTCCTCTGACCTGAGATCATCATAGAGTCCTGCATGATGAGTTTTATATTTTGACACATTCTAATGTTATCTTTAACATGATGATGTAATAGATTGTAATTGGATATAAAATGAATCATGTGAGGAGTATGAGTGATCAAGAAGGAATTTGTCCCTTACTAATTATGAGGAGGATATCTATGGGCCTCTCGATAAATTAGACTGAATGTAATGAAAGGAAACATGCTATGCAACATACTAAAGCGGAAGTGTATGCCCAAAAGGGTGAAAAACAAAAATTTTCACTTGCATAGTTCTTCATCAAATGAAGAATTCCTTGCCCAAGATCCAATTTGCAATTAACACATAGCTAAAATAAATACAACAAGCAAACAAACACAACCACTTCGAAGAACAAGTGCAAGAACAACTCACAAACTCCAAGTGTGTGAAGTAGACTCCACTTGATTCTTCAAGCTTTGTGATGTTGATTCAACTCTTGAATCACTTGCCTTAGCCACCCAAGTGTGTGACCTCTAGCTTGAAACACCAAGCTCCACCAAGTCACCTCTCTTGCCAAGATCAATTAAGTTGCAAGCTTGCTCTCTAGTGACCCTCACTTAGGACTTGCACTAAATTAATCTACCAAGCAAGATGACTTTAGGTTGTTGTGTTGTTTTGATTTGGTTGATTGGTTGTTCTTAGTTTTGTCCCACAAAACTTGCTCTCCCTTTTTCTTTTCT
>CATIWO010015202.1:0-32941 GCA_949673435.1 Macaranga tanarius | reverse complement strand
CCCTGAAGGAAAATAATAATATACAACATCAATCTCTCTTTCTCATCATTTTTCCCACGGCCCTCACGGCCGGATACAACTGATCCCTCACTAGATCAAATAGATACCTCGTATGCATACGGTATAAACCACAAGGATTCGCCCCAAAGGCATCTCTGAATCCCTGCGCTGTCCCAAAGACAGTTTAACAACGAGTGGCCAGCTCCTCTCATATACATATATTTCAACCCCTTACATAGCATATTTATATATCAATACATATATCTTTCTCATATCATTATTGAGTAAGGGTTTTTAGTACATTATGAAGGTGTTATTCTCAACAACCTTAAATTCTCGAAATTCATTCATTACTTATCATTAAGCATTATTCTTATTGCAAAGGCATCACCTGCCAGTTGAGATATTCTTAATGCATTATTCACAGAGATTTAGTCTCTTTGTCTGAGACTTCAGAAATTACAAGCCGTTTCATCGATATTAGCATTAATCAGCTATTGTTAAGTTCCGGTACATTATGAAATTAGTACAAACAAGTTCTCAGTCGATAATTCAAAGATTCAAGTCGAACGAGTCACGAAACAGGTCTCCAGAAGACCTATTTAAGCCGTAAAAGCATGTATCAGGGTGCAGAGACGCATGTTTCATCTACAGAGGCGCACGTGTCATCGCCACAGTGACCCACGCCTTTATATAGAGACGAACGCCCAACCACAGAGGCGCACGCCTCTGTGTATCAGAAATAAGAGGCGCCACGTGCCAATGAAGAGGTGCACGTGTGTGTGGACATCCTTGGGAGGCACACGTGTGGGTATAGGGGCGCACGTGTCTGTAGAGCTTAGACGCACGCCTGTTCATACAGGCGCACGTGTCTGTAGAGCTCAGACGCACGCCTGTTCATATAGGCGCACGCCTCTGTAACCCAGAATTACGGAAACAGACTGAGAATTTTGCAAAAAATGGCTATAATTTTAAAAATTCATCACTTTACATACCGAAGACCTTCTGTAACTTTAAAACACACTTAATTCATGCCTTATGCAACTTCAAATATTCCAGAACTAATCAATACACAAAATCATAGCATTTACTTCAGAAATTCAACTTAGAAATCAAATTGAAAACCAAAATCAAAACACAACTTCCACTCACAGGTTTCTCCCGCTGATCCCCTCTTGTTCTTGTTGAAGTTGGCTTCTAAATTTTTCAGACAAAAGCTTTCCTTTCTCTTCCTCCTTTTCTTTTTCTTCTTCTTCTTCTTTCCCGTTCTTTTTCTTTTCTTTTGTTTCTACAGAAGCTTCTCTTTTCTTTCTTCTTATCCTTTTCTTATTCTTATCTCTTCTTTCTTACTTTTTAATCCCTCTTCTTTTCTTTCTTTCAATCCCATCCTTATAAACTTCATCTAATAACATCAATCTTTAATGCCTTATAACATGTCCTCATTAGTTCTCATCTTAAAACAATAGAATCTCTTATCAATCTCAATTCCATGCCACAAGCTTAATCGATATTAATTATTGACTTAAGTACAAAATATTCGAACTCCAAATCATATATTCAAACCATTATCAATTAACTCAAGTCACTTATTCATAACAATGGCAATCTACTCTTAAATCACCAAATTTAATTTACTGGAACAATAATTTTTCTTAATTATCATTGATGAACAGTAATCCGGTTCTAGGACACGGATGTTACAAATATAGTACTGCATTGTAGATAAAAAGATCAAATACTCATGTGGGATGATCAAATATTTTAGGTTACCTTGTCATCATAGTTTTTGTGTTATGAAATACGAGCAACTAAAGGAGATACCATCATGTCACATCCTAAAGAGATGGAGGAGGGATGCTAAAATTTCAATTATTGCCTCTGAATGTGTCAATGAAAATCAAGAATCTGAAGAAGTTCTAATGTTACGGTTTGCATTGTTGCACTTCAATATTGCGAGAGTTGCATATTTAGGTTCTAAGAATACAAAATGTTACACCAAGTTGCGTAATGAGATAACAAAATTAAATTCTCAATTAGTAGAACTGTGTAGCAAATTCAAAGTTGAAAATAGCAACATATCTAGTACTATAAAGGACATATATGATTTTGTAAATGATCTAGAGGTTGTCAAAACAAAGGGCAGTCAGAGTAGTATGAACAACGAGGCTAAATCAAAAAGAAAATGTAGCAGTTGTGGGGGTATTAGACACATAAAACCAATGTGTCCATAGGTGAATAAAGACAGCCTCAACGCATTTTCAACAAACACACATATTTTTTAAGAATCACAACCATCAAGATCAGGTTATTTACAACCATATGTAACATAATCTCTTGATGTTAATCATACAACTTTGTCACTCGATATGTCAATAAAGTTGGAAAGTGATTCGATGGTTGAAAGTGATGTTGGAGATTTATGAAAATGGCTAAAATACTAATTTGACATTTTATTCATTAGTTGCGTAAATTCCTGATCTTCATTTCTTTTTGTATTTTTTTTAAGTATATGTATTGAAGTGTATCCAATCTTTTATTGAATAAAATATTTAATTATTATTTTTGATAAGAAAAATTATGTTAACATCTTTCCAGTGCTTGGAAGAGGCATATATATTAGAAAGCAATGTATACGATCCATCTTTTTTTTGAATACAACTTTAATAATTGATTTGTAGCAAATTATCCTTGATCTCTATTGGAATGCATTCTGCAACCACTGAGCAATGCCACCAATATAAAATTTACCTAGTTTCATTGGCATGTATTTGATGAGTTTTATGGCTTCACACAAGCGGCCAGCACGACCTAATATGTCAACAATACAATAATAGTGATCTTCGCCAGTAGTCATATATCAACTCAATTTTGGTGCACCGATAATGCATTATAGTAAACTATGTAAATATTAGTGCACCGGATATGCTTGTCGCATCCACTTTTATATTTACATTTGTATTCTGTATTGAGTCCTTTTTAATCTAAAATTGAGTTTTTTTTATAATTTAAAAAATCGTTGCAAATATTTAAAACCAAACAACTAAAAAAAATCATTTAAAAAAAATAGAAATTATAAAACTAGAAAAATACAGAAATCCTTTAGTCTCGTCAGCTGATTGTTTTTAATTTTTTTCATCTGCATGATCATTAAGATTGTCATAGAAATATGCATATTTCATATGCTATACTTAGCTTATACGTACTAAAATATACCACCCATATATATAAATATTTACACAGAGCTAGTGGAAGTTGCTGAGCATAGCTTACACTCATTTGACAGCTCCATGAATCCATCCTTTGGAATACTTTGTTTAAAGGTATAAGAGCAAAATAGTTTAAGAGCATCATCATTAGGTAATGTACTTACCTCATATATTTCAGTCACAGAGCAAACGTTTCTAAGCACTCGCCTATTCTACTTCCTTTTGCCATACAAAGCACACTCTCTAGCTAACCGTTTCAAATTATCCGAATCTTCACCATCATCAAAAAAATAAATAAATATAAATATTTATACAAAAAAGTAATAATATCAATTAATATCAATTTTAGTAAAAATATGCAGATTTTATATAGTATATTTAATTGGTACAAAATTACCACAACTTGATCTTTATAGTGGAATTAGTTATTTCTGTATAATATGCATATTTCATATAATTTATTAAATTGGTACTAAATTATCACAACTTGGCCTTTAAAGTGGTACTAAAGTGCCACTCATATTTATACAAAAATAAATTAAAAAACGTAAAATAATAACAATTTCTGTATAAATATGCATATTTCGTATAGTTTATTAAATTGGTACCAAATTACCACAACTTGACCTTTAAAGTGGCACTAAAGTACCACTCATGTTTATACAATAAATAAATAAATATAAAATCATAATAATTTTTATATAAATATGCATATTTCGTATAATTTAATAAATTGGTACCAAATTACCACAACTTGGCTTTTAAGGGACTTATGCTTATACAAAAAAAAAAAAAAAAAAAAAAACGTATAATAATAATAATTTCCGTATAAATATGCATATTTCGTATATTTTATTAAATTGGTACTAAATTACCACAACTTGGCCTTTAAAGTGGTACTTCATGTTTATACAAAAATAATAATAATAATAATAATAAGAAACAAAATATTAACAATTTCCGTATAAATATGCATATTTCGTGTAGTTTAATAAATTGATACCAAATTATCACAACTTGCCCTTTATAATGGTACTAAAGTATCACTCATATTTTTTTTTTTTTTTAAAAAAAACATAAAATAATAACAACTTCCTTATAAATATGAATGTTTCATATAATTTATTTAATTCGTACCAAACTATCACAACTCAACGTGCTCGTAATTTTAGTCATACTTTTATATTTTATCATTTTATTATTTTATTTTTAAATAAAAATATTATTAATTTTTATGGTTGGGCACGGATATTTCATAATTCAAATATTAATAATTTTATTATTTACACAATTAAATGAGTCAATATCTACCATAAAGATTGGTTAATCGAGTCGATTAAAAGGTTTTAAAAAAATTCATGCACTCAAGTCAATAATAATCCCAAATATTGTCTAACTTAAATATTATAAAAAATTAAAATTTATATAATTAATTGACTTGATTTCTATTATTAAAATTACTTAATCAAATAGACCACAAATTTCTGAAAAAAAAAATCAAGAATTTCAAGTTGAGTTTTGACATTTTAATTTTAGAATCAAATGAAGTTCAAGTTTAGGGTAGTGTATTGAGTTAACTTAGCATAATTACATTGTATATTTTCAATATATATTTTAAAATTATCAGTAATTTTTATATCTTTATTTTAATGTATTTAAAAATTTTATAAAAAATTAAATATAGTATGACAATTAAAATAATACTAAATTAAAAAAATAAATTAACATTACTATTATTATTAACGTAATGAAAAATATAAATCTGGTATTCATAAAAAATATTTTAAAATGTTATTAAAATATTTTGATATATATTAATACTATTAAAAAATTATAAATGTGTAAAATAAACTTTACTCATAATTATAGTGTTACTTTTAAATTGATTCAATTAAAAAGTGGTTAGTATTTTTCAAGTATAATATATTATATATAGTTTTTGCCAATAGGATATTTCATTCAAATTATATTTTTTATTAATACAAAATATAATTTTATTTTTAAATTTTTTTTATACAATAAGTAATTGATTCTACATTGTAATATATGACATTATTATTTATATAATAAAATTAACTTAACATAATAAATTTAAAAATAAATAAACCAGTAAAGGGTGGTTACCTTAGAATTTTCCCATGACATATATATATGACTCCAAAAATCCAACGTATGGCTGTCCTTATACGGCGACAACTTAAAGGTTCTTCCAACTTCCACCGACACATATGTATTGCCTTTTTGTTTGTCCTTAATATCTCAAACTCTTCATATTTATTTATTTTTGTATAAAGATTATTATACATACATTAATTTATAGTTCAATATTTGTCTAAATACGAAACATTTTGAAGTAGTGCTACAAGGGAAAAGGTAAAGTAAGAAGCTTCCTATAGTATATATATACTTATTAATTATATCCTTATATCTCTCGTGGTACATTATATTTATGCAACCGTAAAAATATAACCACAGTCTATCTCAAATAAATAAATAACTACCGTCTATCTCAAATAAATAAATAACTACCGTCTTTTAATTTAAGGGTGTGTTTGGTTCAATTCCACCAAGTAATTCATTTCATTTCCAAATAAATTCCCAGTAAAATTCATTTCCCATTAATGAAGTGTGTTTGATTCAAATGAATAGTTTGAATAGTTTATAGAATTCATTTCAAATAAATTCCATGTTTTATTATTTTGTATTTGGTGTAAATCTAGAATTTAAGTTACTTTTTAATTTTGGTCAAAAATACCATTTTTAAATATATTGTATTTTTTTACTTTTTTTTTTTTTGTTTCATATTGCATAACTACAAATGTGATTATTTAAAATTTCATTCATGGTAGTGGTACTAAATAATAATTTTTTGTCATTTTACTACTTAATTTTTACTGTCCAAACAACATCGGCTACCATGAATATGTAAATTCGAGTATTATGCTACCAGTACAAAAAAAATAATAATAATAAAATTGCGACATATTTCCATATATCTACCGACAAATAAGCCCTACCTTTTTTTTTTTTTGGAATGATGCCTCAGCCTAATAATGTGGTGCAAGTGGAAGTAAAATTATTTATTTTCATGTTAATACCACATATTAAACTTGAATATAAATCTTATGCATTATTTGCCCATTTATAGACAATCTTCACTTAAGATGTGATTTAACCTAAGGAAGCCTTAACCACAGTACTAGACCCATACAAAAGAGAAGCATAGGGTGTGTTTACTTTGAGAAAACTACTCCAGTTTTCTAGAAAATTTTTCAAAATGAAAATAGAAAATAGGAATTTATGTTTGCTTTGGTTATTTTCATAAAAATCTCACTTGAAAAGTGTTTTCACTGTTTTCCTAATTTTAAAAGAAAAGTGGAAAACAAGTTTTTATTGTTTTCTAAATTTTCTTTATTAAAATTTGAAACTGAAAACTCCTTGTTTTCATTTGAAACTGAAAACTCCGTGTTTTCATTTTTAACAAGTAAGCATGTTTTATAAATTTTCTATGAAAATGAAAAGTTTTCATTTTCTTTGAAAATTGAAAAATGAAAACAAAAAATAATTATCTGAAAGTAAACACACCCTAGATGTCTCATGTCTCATTGCGAGACATCTACTTTTTTCCTAAAAGAAAATAATTATTGCTATCTTTAAAAAAATATAACAGTTGCTATACTTGATAAATCAGTTACAAGCTGTAATTCTTTTGAAGTTTTTTTTTTCTTTTGATTAATAAAAAAAATTAGATGATTTAAATATTAATGCATTATATAATTAATTTTCTTTTTAAATTAGCTGAAAATTATTTTTATAAATCAATTTTATATTAAAATTTTAAATTATATAACACATGATACCTTGAAAAAGAAGTAATTATTAAACTACTACTTCTTTTAAAGTCAATTTAAATCATGAAAAAAAATAAGATTTTTTAAAAAATTATTTACAATACATATTTATATCTTTTACTTGGGCATGACAATTATGCCAATTGATAAAATTAATGGTAAAATCTATTCTTTTCGTATTTGAAATATATATTTGTTTTTTGTTTTTTTTCATTGAGTCTCTATCTTTTATAATTTTGCTCTATTGTATCCTCATATTTTTATTTTTTTCTTCATAGAGTGCTTATACTTACATTGAATCAATCCATCAAAATTTCAGCTTCTAAATTTTAATATTGTATCTAATTAATTCCTTATGAAATATATAATTAAATCCTATATTTTAAATTATACTAACTAAATTTTCACAATTTTTATTTTTAGCCAATTGAATGTTATTTTTAAAATTTTTTTTTAACTTAATATTTAAAATCCTAAAATGAATATACTTTCATTATTTTCTTATCTAGCTAAATATAGATAATCAATTTCTAATTATTAATTGAACTGCGTAAAATAACATTTTAATTTAAATATATGATAAACATTTTTAATTATAATAACTATAGCAAGATTAGCATCATATATATATGCATGGATTTTTAAATTATAATTACATTTGAATTGTTTTGGTTTTTCTTTTTAGATATTTAACAGAATATGTGCTGTACCTGCTGCTAGCTGAATTTCTGATCATCATCAATCACATCACTTCATCGAGATCATGCGGTACTTCCTATTTATCCTTATCTTCATCTGTAAATACATGTTAGTTTTGCTATTGTAATTAATTTATGATGAGTTCGTTGCAGAAAAATTAATAATAATAATGACCCATCTTATGCTTTCACTTATTAGTCATTAATACCGGTTTCCATAATCGCATATGAATGGATTAGTGTTGGGCGTGGTGGCTACAGTCACCTTACTGGTGCTAACTGTGACATCAAAAAATGCATACATACATGCGCATATTTAATAATATATATTATCTTAAAACATATTTTAAATTTATGAAATTAGCTATCAGCTGGTGGGCATCAAGAGACAATAATCTCACCATTGTTAGGCTCAGCTGCTTAGTGTAGAGCTGAAGTTGGATAAGGAGAAAAGAGAATATCAGCCAAGAAAATGGTTATTATGAGAAAGGCCTTCATGTTTTTGTAGATGATTGAATTTGTTAATTTGCCTCTTCACTACTACTCTTTTTATAGCCATAATATAAATCTCAAAAGAAAATAGTTGGTTTATTCTTTTAATTTTCAAATAGTTGTTATATCGTGTATGCTTAGATAATAGTAATCTGTTGCATGGCTATATATATTTTATATGGCTCATCAGTTTTTAATGCAAGTTACGATTCCTTTCAATTACCTTATCATGGTATCAGAGCATATTATGGTTTCACAACCACTAATATATATATCTTTTAGTAATGGTTGATCATAAACTCACTGCTCATTTAGCCACTACAAATATTTCTTCTCGTGGCCATGGTACCAATTATTCAAGAGGACGTGGTCGATCCCATCGGGGTCATGGTCGTGCTGGGAACTTTAATGGTGGTAGAGGACAATCCTCTTCTTATTTTCAAGCTTTGATTTCTCCTTATTCTGGCAATATGTCATCTGATTCTTATTCTGTACAATGTCATAATTGTTTAGGCTATGGTCACTGGGCACCACAATGTCCTTCACCTAAATTAAAGGGTATGGTTCGTTCACCTAATTTTTCTTCTAAACCGATTTCTCACTTGGCTGCTGCTTCCTCATCAACTTATCCAAATTCACAACAATGGATTCTTAACACTGGTGCCACACATCATCTTACTCTTGATCTTGAGAACTTACAAATTTATTCTGATTATCATGGTTCCGATGATGTTAAAATTAGAAATGGTAATTCTCTTGCTATCACTGATATTGGTTCCTTTACTTATCGTGTTATCGATAATTCTTTCCTTTTACATGATATATTTCGGGTTCCTGCTTCTTGTGCCAATTTACTTTCTGTTAGTTCTTTCATTACTGCTAATAATGTTTCTATTGAATTTTTTTTTGACTATTTCATTGCCAAGGATATCCATATGAAGGAACATCTTCATACAGGCCAAAATTATTGTGGTTGATACAAAATGTTATTGGATCCCGTGTAGCAAACTTTTCGTCCTCATGCTTTTTTGGCTTCAAGTTTTTCTCAATGGCATAATATTCTAGGTCATGCTAATGGTTCCATTATTAGCAGAATTTTAAATAAATTTAATCTTCCTTTTAGCGGGAATAAAACATTTATTGTATGTCATGCTTGTCATATTAGTAAAAGTCATAGAATACCTTTCTCTTTGTCTTCTTTTAAGGCTCAAAAATTTTTGGAACTTATTTGTTCTGATTTGTGGGGACGTAGTCCAGTTGAGTTTATTAATGGCAATTGATATATATGTTATTTTCTATGATCATTACAATAAATATTGTTGGATTTATTTCATCAAATATAAGCCTGAGGTTCTTAATGTTTTCATTAAATTTTATCATTCGGTGTAAAAATTCTTTGATTGTCCTATTAAATCTTTTCAAGTAGATTGGGGTGGTGAATATCAAGCTTTAACCAAATATTTATAGGGACCTAGTCCAGTTGAGTCTATTGATGGCAATAGATATTATGTTCTTTTCTATGATCATTACAATAAATATTTGTTGGATTTATTTCATTAAATATAAGTATGAGGTTCTTAATGTTTTCATTAAATTTCATCATTCGGTGTAAAAATTCTTTGATTGCTCTATTAAATCTTTTCAAGTAGATTGGGGTGGTGAATATCAAGCTTTAACCAAATATTTATTAGACAATGGTATTACCCAACGTAGTGCTTATCCAAAGACACCAGAACAAAATGGTTATGTTAAGAGGAAACATAGGCACATAATGGAAACTGTCTTAGCATTATTGAACCATTCTCATATTCCTACGAAATATTGGATTTATGCTTTTGACACTGCTATTTATATTATTAATAGATTACCCGCTTCTCTTTTAGCATGTGAATGTCCATATTTCAAATTGTTTCGTAGGGATCTAGAATATTTAAATATGCACTCTTTTGGTTACTTGTGTTATCCATGGCTAAGGCCATATAGTGAACATAAACTATCTCCAGGTTCCAAAGCCCGTGTGTTTATAGGGTACAGTAAAATTCATAAGGGTATATCTATCTTGATGTTTCTTCTTTTAAATTTCTTATCTCTCATCATGTCGTCTTTTGCGATCAGGAATTTCTATTTTTAAAAATTAAAAATGTATCGTGCAGTGTTAAGTATTCTTCTCCATCAATAATTTTTTTACCCAACTTTATTTTAACCACCCCCTTTCTGAATTCTAATCCTACCTAATCACCATCAAATTCTTCTAATCCTACAAATCCCAAGATTTTCAAACACCATCCTCTTCTTCTCTGTTGGACTTAACTACTTTTCAAAATACAAACATCACTCAACCTACCTTATCTTCATCTTCTCCAATATATTCAAACACCTTATCTTTTAAACAACAACCTAACCATCACCAATCTCTTATTCAATCTCCATCTCCTGGACTTCCTCTTATGGTAGATTTATCACAGTATCCTTCCTAACAACCTCCACCACAATGAACACACACCATGATCACTCGTTCTCAAATGGGTTCTTTGAAACCAAAAGCCCTACTTGCTCTTCATCATTATGAACTTGCACCTTCATCTTACATATAAGCTATCAAGAATCCCAAATGAAGACAAAAATGATTGATGAATATAATGCCATAATGCATAATAACACTTGGGAGTTGGTACCACCTGATGCACATCATAATCTTATTGATTCAAAGTGGGTTTTTCTCATAAAAAGGAATAAAGATAGTAGCATTGCAAGATATAAGCACGTTTAGTTATGAAAGGGTATAATCAACGCCATAGAATCAATTATATTGAGACAGTTATTCCTGTTGTCAAACCAGCTACAATTCACCTTCTGTTATTTGTGGCAGTGTCTTTTAACTAGGATGTTCGCTAGATAGATGTCTCAAATGCATTTCTATATGGCGATTTAGAGGAAGAGCTTTACATGTCTCAACCTCAAGGTTTTATGCATCCTTAATTTTCTAATCATATGTGCCACCTCCAGAAGTCTATCTATGGCCTTAAATAGGTACCAAGGCAGTGGTTTAAATGTCTTACCAATCATCTCATTTCACTAGGTTTTACCAGCTCCAAGACTGACAGTTCTTTGTACTTTCTTAAAAAAGGCTTGGTTCAACTTTATTATCTTATTTACGTCAATGATATCCTTCTCATGGATAATTCTAAAGTTATGGTTGCTGACATTATTCATTCTCATCAGCACAGCTTTGCTCTAAAGGATCTCAGCTCTTTGCATTACTTCTTGGGCATCGAAGAAAATTAGAGTAAAAATGGTTTGCTTTTATCTCAACATAAATACATCACGAAATCCTACAATGCTGCAATATATTGGCTGCTAACTCCATTTTAACTCCATCTTGTCCCTCTCAAAAGCTTCAGTGTCATTGCATATTATTTTCTAATCCCACTCTTTTTCGCAGTATTATTGGCACGCTGTACTATGTTTGTATCACCAAGCCCGATATCTCCTATGCAATGAACAAAGTGTCTCAATACATACATTTACCTACAGATGATCATTGGGTGGCTATTAAATGAATCCTATGATATCTTTGTAGAACTCTTGATCATGGTCTATTCCTCTCTCCATGCTAGCATTTTTATATATCTGCTTACAGTGATGTGGATTGGGGTGGAGACTGTGATGATAGAAAATCAACTTTTAGCTATTTTATATATTTTGGTCATAATCTCATATTAGGGATCTTGTGAACAATATATGGTTGCTCGTTCTTCCACAGAAGCTGAATATCATGCTATTGCTATGACTGTTAATGAACTGCACTGGCTCTGTTTACTTTTTTGTGAATTTGGATTACTATCATCTTCGATGAAACCTACCTTATAGTGTGATAATCTCAGTGCTACCTATCTTACATCAACTCCTATTTCTCATTCTTTCTCGAAGCATTTGGAAATTAATTTCCATTTTGTTCGTGACCAAGTGATGAATAATGAACTTCTTGTTCGATATATTTCCACTAAAGATCAGGTTGCTAATGTTCTTACCAAGTCACTGTCAAAACATAATTTTATTTCTATTTGAGACAAGTTGTCCGTGTTTCCTAAACCTCGTACAACTTAAGAAAGGTTGATAAGGATATAGTTGGTTTATTCTTTTAATTTTCAAATAGGTGTTATATCAGATATGCTTAGATAATAGTAATAGGAATGTTGCATGGCTATGTATATTGTACGTGGCTTATCAGTTTTTAATGCAAGTTACAATTCCTTTCAATTACCTTATCAAAATCATGATGTTTATTAATTAATCTCTTGGAAAAAAAAATTGATTGAGAAAGAGTACATAAATCTATATATATATATATATATATATAAAATGCTGACTGTTAAAGTTATTAAGTTTTAAGTTTGACAATTGTCCCTCCTTATAATTGAGTAGTCACATCTAAATGCTTATGTGCTTATCTCTTAAAATTCATAATATTTTTAATAAAAAAATATATTAAAAAAACCTTATTCTTTAACAAAAGGAATCCTATACTATTTTTATATCTTCGTTTCCTAAAATTCTAACTTAATTTTTTTTTTGTTGTTAATATATTGAAATTCATCCATAAAAATATTCAAAACATTAATTTTAAATACAATACGATGAAGAGATTGATTTTAAATACAATTGTGGAGTTTCATGTATATTCTCATTTTCATATATTTAAAAATTGCAACACTAAATATTATAGCGTTTTCACATTCCTCTGTGTTTTTAAGGTTTTTGTTATGTGCGTCTTTTTGAAGCAAACAAAAATTTATTTACGTCGAATTTGTCTTACTATAAAGCATGATGAATTTTGTTTAGAATATGAATATATTTTTTATGTGTGTGTTTTATGTTGTGTTGTGAATTAAATTTGTGGCGTAGAATATGAGGTTAATGTTAATAATTTGCAATTTGAGCATGCAATTTTGCCCTGTGTTGTGGTTGTCAGCTTCGTTGTGGCTAGGACTGTAAACGAACAGAGCGGCTCGCAAGCCACTCGGAGCTCGGCTCATTAAAAACTTGTTCGAGCTCGTTTGTTAAGTTAAACGATCTGAGCCCCGAGCTTGATTTTAAGGCTCGTGTGATAAACAAACAGAGCTCAAACATCTTAAAGCTCGGCTCATCAAAGCTCGTGAATAGACTCGTTAATATATTCGTGAAGAGACCCGCGAATAGGCTCATTTAGGAATGCTCGTGAATAAGCTCGTGAACAGACTCGTTTAGCATGTTTGTGAACAAGTTCGTGAACATGCTCGTTTAGCATGTTCATGAACATGTTCATTTAGCATGTTCGTGAACAGGAGCAAGTTAAAGGGCTCATGAACAAGCTCATTTAGTATTAGTTAAATACAATTTAATAATATATTATTATTAAATAGTAGTATTAAATAAAGATAATTTTACGTTTTAAACAAATATTATATGATACTAATTTAATATTAATTAAATAAAATATTAATTTAAATTAGTATTAAGTAATAAAATTACATCTAATTAAACTATGTAGTAAATATAATATTAATTTAGGATTGAATATAATAAAATAATTTAAAAAATGGCTATAATGTTAATTAAATATTATATAATACTAAATTAATATTAATTAAATATAACATGGATTAAAAAGCTAAAATTATATGATTGGTAATATATATTAATAATGTTAGTAACATTATATGATTGTAATGTACATTAATAATAATGTATATTAGGATGAATATTAAGTAAATATAATTAAAAACTATTAATTGCAATAAGAAGTTACATATTTTTTTTAGTTATAATGTAAATTAATATTAACATTAAAAATTAATATCAAGTAAATATATTAGAAAATATTATATAATACTAAGTTACTATTAAATTTAGCTAAAATTGCATAGTTTTCTCATAAAACTATGTATATAGTTTTAGTATATATAATACTGCTATTAAGTTTAAATAAACTTAACTAACGAACCTATTAACTATAGGATTATTATATAGTAAATATTAAGTATTAATTAACTATTAAGATTATAAACTAATAAGATTATTATTAGATTACTAACTATTGAATATCAATTAAAGATAAAATGCTTAATGAATGGTTTTTGTAAACTAGAAAATGTCAATTAACTATGTATATAGTTTAGTAGATAATACTACTACTAAGGATAAATAAATTTAACTCACAAACCTATTAACTAAATATTAAGTATTAATTAACTATTAAAATTATATACTAATAAGATTACTAACTATTGAACATCAATTAAAGCTAAAATGTTTAGTGAATGCTTTTTGTAAACTAGTAAATATCAATTAACTATGTACATAGTTTAGTATATATTATTACTACTAAGTATAAATAAATTTAACTCATAAACCTATTGACTAAATATTAAGTATTAATTAACTATTAATTATAAACTAATAAGATTGATATAAGATTACTAACTATTGAATATCAATTAAAGCTAAAATACTTAGTGAATGGTTTTTGTAAACTAGTAAATATCAATTAACTATGTACAGAGTTTAGTATAGGGCAAAGGTGTATTTTCACCCCTAACGTTTTGAGCGAGGAGCAAATAAGCCCTCGAACTTTTTTTTTGGCCAAAAAACTGAGGGTTCTTGCAAAACTGAAGTATTTTGCCCCTCTCAAATAGCAGCCTCCTATTCATTCACCCTGTTAAAACTAAGCTGACATGGTAGCCATGCAATGAAGAGTGGGACCCATACTTGTTGTTGCAGCTTATAACGTGAAGAAAGAAGCATCTCCCTCTTCTCTGGCTTCTAATTTCATCTTTGTTATCTTCCTCTTCTCTCCTCTCTTATTTCATCTTCCATTTCTTTTTTGGAAAAAAGAAACAACTAATAGCAAGCTCTTAATCAACAACAATGGCATCATCATCGTCATCAAATAAAAGCTACCGTAGGTAAAGCTGTAGCACCCTCAACTACCACATACACTTGGCTACAGTATAGATTAAACATATGGTATAATAAAATTTTTCGTAAAAATATGTACATTCATATATATGTACCCCATAGTATACATATAAAAGTATTATTTAAATTATTACAAAAAAACCTCATCAATTAATATTTACATAAATTTATTAGAAAATACCAAGATGATATGCCATATATTAATGAGGATAAGAATGTCAACACCAAACTCGCCTCTGACCCACCTGAGCTCACAAACAAATGTATACCACAAGCTCAATCTGTCTACGTCCTGAAAAACATATTTTGTAAAGGAATGAGCTTACGACTCAATAAGTAATTATCAATATACTCTCACATATAATACTTCTTAAGAACTAATTAAGGAAAATATATACATAACTTGCTACACATTAAGCTACAAGAGATTTCTTTAACAAGCTACGTACGGCCGTGTGCCATTTTGACACGACCATACTTAAGTTTTTACTCAGAACACTCAGAATTCACATGGCCATGTAGAAATTATGCACAGCCGTGCCTGAGGATTGAATTTCTTCCTTTGAACACACACGACCATGTGAAAATGGCGCACGGCCGTGCTTGAATTCGTTATTTTTCTCATTGAGTCTGCTATAAGTAGATTCAAGACCTTGATTCAAAATGTTCCCATTAATTTTACACACATCCAAAAGCTATAATATTTATAAAAACTCTATCTTTATGAGTCTAGTTTCATTCACAACTATATTTATATAATTTGGAAGTGTATGGAATTAATTATGAATTTCTGAACACTAAAAGGTCATGCAAAGTAATCAGAGTGAGCAATAAAATGTCAAGTTCTATTAGACCATCATAATGATAGATTCAACTTAAACTCGAAGCATCAAAGTTATAAAGGACTCTATAACTTTTCTCCATAATCAATCCATACTCCATTTAGAGTTTTATAGCTCAAGTTATATAAAAAATACTGAGACTAAAATTTCCAGGTTATGCACGGCCGTGCAAAATTTGCACATAGTTGTGCTTGAGTCCTTAAATTTAGAATTCTAGACCTGCTCAGCCGTGCAAAAATTGTGCATGACCGTGCCTGAACTCTAAATTTAGCACTTTGTATACACATGGCTGTGCATTGAAGCCACATGGCTGTGTCTAAAGACCCTACATCCAAAACACCATAACAAGTACCAGCACCAAAACCTCCATTGTTAGTGCAATATATATAATAATTCACAATATTCAAAATAATCCGCAACCATTTCGATAACCAATATCATCAACACACAACCATGATCCTCATATTCACATCTCACATATACATGAGCATATATATAAATAAACATACTTGCAATCATTACTTCATATTCTCGTATTCACAACATTTCATTTAATCTTGTCGATAGACACTTAGCCAATTGACTTAATATCATTTAAACTTGTTGATGGACACTTAGCCAATCAACTTCATATCATCCTTCTATATTGTTAATGGTCACAAAGCCAATCAACTTAATTAACACATTTTACACTGTTGATGGTCACAAAGCCAATCAACATAATCATCATTTCTCACAGTCGATGGTTACAAAGCCAATTGAAAAAATTAACATTTCTCCTAGTCGATGGTTACAAAGCCAATCGACTTAATCACATATTATATTCACATTTCATCACAAACATAACATCATTTATATCCAATAAACCAACCTCAAGTTCATAATAAATACCAATTACAACTATAATTCCAATACCATCACATTTTATGTTTGTTTTCATTTCACACCATTTCCAATAAACATAGTGACTCACCATTCACCATTCTCAACACAATATATTTCCTTTAACCATTTAATCTCAATTCAATACTCTCACCACTATATATATATATATATATATATATATATATATATATATATATATATATATATCATTTCTTGCCACATTAAGTAGCTAGTACAATTTACATAGTAACATAATTCATATTAAAATATGAAATTCAATATATATATAGATCATATTAATAATTACTTACCAACAAGCTTCAACTCCTTAAATAAAAGCTCTCCTTATTGTGTAGGGTCTCCTCTATCTCTTCCATTTCCTACATACAATTATATGCCAATTCAATCAAGTAAGTATTACAATTCATTCCAATTTCACCAATTGTAATTAAATGTTCAAAGGTTCAATGTAACTTAAGGATACATACATAAGTCCAAAAATCTCCAAATTACTATTAAAACTAGGGTTTTAAATCTACTACAAATTTCAATTAGAATTACTTAATTTGGACAAGTATGGAATTAGTTATGGATTTTAGAATCAATTCAGCCAAGACAGGACATTCGGCATGAGCACTGAAATGTCCGACCCTAATTGACAAGCTTAACAGTAAAATCAGTCCAAGCTCAAAATATAAGAAATGTAGAGAAATCTCTGAAGTTTTCAAAAGTCTAGCCTTGCTCAAATCATAGCTCTATAGCTCAACTTATGGCAAGAACATTGGGACTGAAAAATAGGGGAAACATACCTGAATTTCCCAAAATCAAAACTCAATTAAAACAATCAAAATACAGGTAAGCTTACCAAATTAGGACTCCAATTAATTCAAGACCTCCTATTACTTCCTAATTGTAAGCTAAAGCAAGATTAAAAGATCTTCAAAAAAAATACTCTCAACTCACTCTTCTTCTTCCTCTTAAAATCTCTACGTAACACATACCACACAAACACACATATACACCCACACACTTAACCAATTAAACCCTTCCATTTGGCCACCTAAAGTCTTCTCCTATAATTACATATTATCACTAATATAATATTAACTATAAATACATATATATCTTTTAATAACTAATATAATAATACTACTTTAATAAAATATCTCCACAATAACTAAATTGTCTCTTTAATGAAACGGGCATCTTGCACCATACCTCATAAACTTTCAATTATGACAATTATATCCCCAACTTATCCTCCAATTTAGTCCCTCTTATACCACATGTACATCTCTAACTTACATAAAGTCCCCTATCTCGAATGCATAAAATGTAATTCATATGTATTAAACACATATGCTAAAAGGGCGGGTGTTACATATAATACACGAGGATAGAATAGGCATTCTAAAAGACGGGTGTTATAGAAACAACTTTGAGCTAGATTACGAGGGACCTCCGAGGTACTGCCAATGTGGATCAAAAGCTCCCAGATGGACATTGTGGACTGATGACAATCTAGGTCGAAGGTTCTACAACTGCCCTAATTATGAGGTAAGTTAGTGTTTATGGTTAAGGTTGTATGCTAATGAAATTGAAATTGTGATTAAAATTTAATGGCTTTTTATTTTAGGGTAATAGTTGTGGATTCTTTCTTTGTTATGATGAGGCAATTAATGATAGAGTTAGGGAAATAATAAATCAGCTGAAATTAGAGAACCGAATATTGTATGCTAAGAATAGGAATTTAAAGGCAATGAAGAATAGCATACAAGGGTGCAAAGATGTTGATTTTGAAATTGCAGAATTATGGTCGGAGCTAGGAAGATTGAAGAAATCAAGAATGCAAGAATGTCATGATGCAAAAAAGAAGATGATTATTGCATATTTTGTACTTATTATTTCCTGGTGTATTTTCTTGATGTTCATTTTGCTGGTTTAGATATACAGGTTTAGTGAAGTGTAGCAATTAACAAACACATGTTGATCTTTTCCTTAAGTTAGTAATAAAATCAATATTATTAATGATGAATAAATTTGTCTGATAATTCTTGGTTGCATATGTATTTTTTACTGTATTTGTTTGATGCTGATATTCAATATGTAAATAAAACATTAACAATCTGAAATGGATAGCAAAATAGGCATTTATATATAGCAAAGAAATACAAAGCTTTTCATGATGCTGAATGCCTATATATTAATACAAATATTGTAAAGTATTTGTTACAATTGATCTAAATTTTGTAACAAATAAAAAAACAGTTACCAAAGTAGATACGATTGAACCAAATTATGTATCCCAAAAAAAGCAATGGCCTAATACCTTAAATACTGAGACAAATTTGTGTAATCTAAAAAATAATGTCTGAAAAATCCCTGTTGTTGTGTTATGCTACCTATTAGCATAAATAGTTAACCAAAAAACTATTGTATTCACAAAGCAAAAATATCTGTCCATATAGTTCTATAATACCAGATTGTTTAATGCTACATTTCTTTTGTGCCTTCCAAGTTATTCTTCCACTTGTTTTTGCAGCTGCCTTATTGTAATTACTGGTCCTCCTTGCCAACTCAAGCTACAAGGCTGATATGGTAGATAAGTTACAAATATAACTTGTGCTCCATCACTATTAAATTTAATCTTCCTAGTTATAATGATAGCAGTTGGTTTTTTTTTCCTCATAAGTTCTCTTTCATTAGGAATTGAAAACCTAATTTTAGGATCTGACTGAAATGTCTCCTCTCTGATGCTAACACTTGAAGAAACCAATCTTTATGATTCTTGTCCATGCTATGATAGAAGATTTAAAAGGAATGTCATTGCAAGTACACATTACTAAATACATAATAATCCCTCTTATAAGAAATTACACAAGAAATTGCATAAGAAAAGCACTCACATTAAAGGTTACAGCTGTTGTTCTTTCATCATGATGAAGACTATAACCACATCCTTGTTCCTTGGCTTTCTCACACATCTCCCACCTAAGCTTTTTACAGTCTCTTATTGCACAGCTTTTTGTTTACCTTTGCTTCTTCTTTCTTATGTTGTTGAATCAGGTGTGGTAATACTTTCAGTTTCAGCATTAGTGCTTGCATCAATATTTACTTTAAATGCAACAGTTATTGCTTAAGATGCAAGATCTTGTATTGGAGCCTAAAATAAAAATCACAATCAATTAGGATTAATGTAAATTAACAATTTCTAGTTGCATAGTAAATGAAAATAAATAGAACTTGATTAATATTATTTGTACAACTCTGTCTGTTATACCCTTCTTTATGACATATCCCACATTGTTGTTTCATTCATTTCCTTGAGATCTTTCCAGCCTTCTCCCCAGTACTATTCTCCTCTGTTAAAGCACGTACTCTTTTCTTCTTTGGCCTACCAGGCAATTTGGGTACGGGTGGAGGTTCAATGGGGAGATACTCACTACGAGTAAGCTTTCACACTAATAAAGCAAACTACCCTTCCTTTTTTTAATCCTCCATTTGAACCGAAATAATGAAAGTGGTTGTGATAGTTAAATCACAAATTGATGGAGATATAGGGTTAGAAGAGATAGGATGTGGAAGATTTGGGTACTAGTGGAATGTTAATGCAAAAACTGCTAATTTTCTTCTTTCTTCACATTACAAGCTGCAACAACATGTGTGGATCCCACTCTTTATTGCATGGCTGCCATGTCAACTTAATTTTAATGGGGGTGAATTTTAAATAGGAGGCTGCCATTTGAGAGGGGCTAAATGCTTTAGTTTTGCAGGAACGCTCAGTTTTTTGGCCAAAAAAAAGTTTGAGGGCTTATTTGCTCCTTACTCAAAATGTTAGAGGCGAAAATGTACATTTACCCTTTAGTATATAATACTACTACTAAGTACAGATAAATTTAACTCACAAACCTATTAACTAAAACTAGATATCAATTAACTACTTTAGTAATCCATTATAGCTAAAATGCTTAGTAATTTTTTTTTTTTTTGTAAACTAGTACTGGTATAGTTGTATTAATAAAACTAAGTAATTTTAATATATATACATTATTTTAATGTATATTTGCATTAATATTAAATAATTTTGATTAAAAAATATTATAATTAATAAAAAATAAATTTTATTTTTAAATATAATTAAAATTATATAATAGAAAAGATATAATTAAACTACATAATTTTATAAATTTTTAACTCTTACCTTTTAAATTAGTAAAATTATAAATAATTATTTAAATTAATAAATAATTACAATATTAACTAAATATATTACTAAGTTATTTTAATATTAAGAAAATATAAATAAATATAAAATATTATTAAGTAAATACAACTTTAATTAAAATTATTTTGTTATCAATAACTAAAATTATTTCAAAAAAAATCCAAACTACAACACATAAAACAACATCGTTTTATGACTACTCCACCAAAAAACACACCTCTTTTTCTATCTTTATTTTTAACCCTAAATTCATTTCTAACCCGAGACCCTCCTCTCTCCTTTGTGAATCCTAGCATTACCTCCAAACGTTGAACTACATCATCTCCATCTCTTCCTTTAGACGGTGCATTGCTTTTGTCAGCTTAATCATCTTTAGTACCTCAATCATTATCTCCATCACTCCATCTCCTCCTTTAGACCCTAATCATCAATATTCTTTCCCATTAGTGACTCTTCTTCATCCTCCTTTAGTGTTGGGGTTTTTGAATCTGTAGTTTTGTGGGTTAAGCTGATCTCACTGAAATCATCATCTTCAGTGACTGTTACAGCTTATGGTAGGTTCTCATCAGCCAATCTCATTGAAATCGGCTCTCTATTTACTACTTCTACTTCTGATTCTACTTCAGATCTTGTGCTTCTTCTGCTCCACCATGAAATTTTGAGTTTAGACTTCTGTTTGTGCTGCTGGTAGGTTCACATACTCTTTACTTGTAGCACCCTCCAGGTACCATATATACGTGTACCAATCATAGAATAAAACAGGAATAATAAAATTTTTCTTTAAATAGAAAAGATACTTAATATATATATCAAAGTATTAGTTTATATAATGTACATATAATATACATATGTATTTAAAAACAAACATAAACTGGTTACAAACTCTAAAATGCCAAAATGTTAATGCTCATGTGGATGAATAGAGATGTTGTCATCAAGCACGTTGTTGCCCACCTGAGAGCACAAAAAGACCAAGCTTCAAGCTTCTATATAAAAGCTCCTCAAGCTAGGTTATATAACCTGAAAACCACAATTGCAAAGGAATGAGCTTGCGACTCAATAAGTAATTATTAAAGCAAGCATAAATATAGTTTTTCTCAAGAACTAATTAAGGAAAATATATAAAATACATTACAATATGTCAAAATATAATAATTTAACATTTAGACTGCACATGGGAGTCTAATATCAAAGGTGCAAGTGAGCACTGAAATATCAAGCTAAATTAAAGAATTTTAGAAATATATTTTGGAAATTTTTAAATTTATAACCTATAGAGGACTCTTTAATGTTTCTATAGCTTTAAACCACACCTTATTTGGAGGTCTGTAGCTCAAGTTATGGTCAAAATACTAAAATTCTGAAAAATAGGCCATGCATGGCCGTACGATGAAGGCACACAGCCGTGCACCATCGCCTGAGAGCTCGGAATCCAGACCTTTAGGACCACATAGCTGTGCTACCTTGTCACACGGCTGTGTGCCAGCACTTAAGAGCTCAAATTTTTTAGCTTTGTGATTGCACGACCGTGCTATATTGGCACAAGGCTGTGTGTGAAAGTCTGCGTGCATGGCTTACGGACCATATCGCACTTTATCGACCATAACTCCCTTTATAAAACTCGGATTCAAGTGATTCAAAAAGTTACGGAATGTAACTCAGAGGGCTATAACTTTCATGAAGAAACCTGGACTGAATTCATTTATATAAATTGACTAAAATGCCCTTAAAATGACTAGTGATGTTAAAACATATGAATATAACTCAATTCAAGTTACAACCATATATTATAAACACACTAGTCTACACCAAATATCTATTAACATTACAACAATAACATTGTTGGTGTCTCAACCTATTTTCTCAATAATATAATTCATTTGCAGCACACTAAGTTCTATAATAACTTATCGATACAAACACAATCTATAAGGAGTCTATCAAAATTTGGGCAGAACCTCCCCTAGAATATATTCATCTCCCTACTACAGTAGGGCCAATCCTACAATAAATAATCACACTACTATTCTGCATTCACAATTCATTAATCTCATAAATAAAACCACATTCAACATTTATATACATACATAATGCAATAATGCATGATTATGCACAAGCTCATGTTTACTTTTCTTTTCCTTCTTTTCTTTTCATTTATCCGTGGCCATTTCTGAGATTCTCTACCCCTTTCAAATCTCAAATCTCACACGTATACACATATATATAATTATCATATGAATGGCCACATCTGAGACTTTCTACCCCTTTCAATCTCAGATCGTGGAGCTCAAACTTCACACACATATATTCTTCATATTGATGCAAAATGCATACCTTTCCATATACTCATAACACAATATATATTTATCATACCACACTAGGTGGCTTACACATCAAAGATACCAATATCACATATTCATACTCATTCTTGCTATTAAATTTGGCATTCACAAGTCAAGCATTGTCAAGCAAATTTTAGTTATAAGAGAAGTCCTATACATAAGCATTGAGTTAACAATTACTTAACTAAACACTTCAACTCCTTAAATTAATCCTTCCTACTGAGCAGGGCCTTCTTCTCCTCTTCCAACTCCTAAACATCAACATATACCAATATTTAACAAACAACCATTCAAAAACACAAGCATACTAAAATGGCTCAACATGCAAATAGACCCTAACACATACACACTAATTCAAAAACCCTCAAATTGATACCAAAACTTAGGTTATAGATCTACTTTAAATCCCAACTGAAATCACTCCGTTTGGACAAGCATAAAAGTACTTATGGATTTCACAACCTATTCAGCTCAAAACAGAGTACTTAGTAAGCACTGAAATGTTTTGCTCTATTAGACCCTCTTAACAACGAATTTTGGCCAAGTTAAAAACACAAAACTTATAAAGGACTCTCTAAGGTTTCCAAAACATTAAGTCTTACTCAAATCAGAGGTGTATAGCTCTAGCTATGGCTAAATTACAGAAGGTAAAAATTCAGCTAAAACAGAACACAAATTCAACTATTCCATTCACTTCTAAACCCACACAAAAACTCAATTAATACACAAATCACTTACCAAGAAGTGTTCTAGCACTAAGGAGGTTGTTAATCACAGCTTGAACTCTTCTCTTTTCAGCTAAAGCAACTCTCTCTCTCTCTCTCTCTCTCAAACCCTTGCTCTTTTGATATAAAAAATGGTGCAACTTTCCCTTCTCACCCACTCACTCCTATATACATACATACACACCCACATACATGCATGCTCACATAAGAAGGAAGAAAATGAAGCTAAAGAGTGTGATATTTATAGCCAAATGTCCACTTTGGTCCTTAATAAAATACTCTTCTTACTCACTAGCACTTAAACTCATTTTGCTACAAGTAAGCCTCTACACTCTAGTCCTTCTATCATTCTAACTTAATATTAACTTAATTAAAAATCCACTATCTAGCATGCACAAAATATATCACATACGTTATATTTAGAACGGGTGTTACATTACTTGTTCCCTTTGTAAGGGCTACAGTTAAGCTAATGCTAATTGTACTTTTTTTAATATTTAATGCCTGCTCTTTTTATATATATATATAACAAAGTTTGAATATGACACCCAAAACCATAACAAAAACACGTGTCTACTAACAAGCATACATACATGGTAAAACCAAATATCTCACACAAGGCATAGTAAAATTATTCTTTAAAAATACTTAATTATACCAATAATTCATATGTACATACATGCCAAACATTGCACTCATGCTTGTCATTAAATTATACACATACAACTTGAAACTATCTGATATACACAATACCATTTAAATTGTTAGATGATATGCAGGATAAAGATTGCATACACCATAGCTCACTTCGGCTCATTTAAGACTCAGACGCAAGCTTCAAGTCCTGAAAAGATTCAACAATAAAAGGATGAAGTTGTAACTCAATAAACAACTATTAATACAGTTGCACACATATAAATTCCAAAAGTAAAGAGATGTTAGGACATAATAACCAATATAATAAACACATTATAATGATCATAATATAGTCTTTCAAAACTCTACCAAGTCTATAAACACTCATTATATAGTTCTATAATCAAAGGCACTGCATATAGTGCGTACGGGAGTCCAAATGAAAAAGGAGTAAGTGAGCACTAAAATGTTAAGCTCAATTAGAGAATCTTAAAGATAGATTTTACCTAATCTCAAAACATAAAACTTGTAGAGGACTCTTTAAAGTTTCCGTAACTTCAAACTATGTCTTATTTGTAGGTCTACAGCTCAAGTTATGGTCAAAATACAAAGACAACAGTGCGCGGAAAGAGGATTGACTTGTGCCGAGTCGGCACCGGCGCCCAGAAGACTCACCTAACTCGACCTTTCAGACCACGTCACACTCTTTCAGCCAAAACTCCCTCTACCGAACTCAGATTCAAGAGGCTATAGAAAGCTAATTCAGAGGGCTACAATTTTTATGAAAGCACCTAGACTTAATTCATTTATATAAATTAACTAAAATACCCTTGAAATGACTTGTGATGTCAAAACATATGAATGCAACTCAATTTAAGCCACAATAATACATTTTAAACATACTAATCCATACTAAAACATCTATTAACATATAATATCAATCCTTCACACTTAAAGAGCATCCACATCCATCATTTATATTTGAACATTCCATTACACATCTCAAACTCATTCACACATTGCATTTGAAAAGACCCATTAGTGTTCACATAATCACCTTCATATTATATAGATATTCATAACCAATATACATAATGATAAGAACATAAACATTCATATTTCCATTTCACTATTCCAATTCGGCCATGGTCACAAAGCCAATCAATATCACTTTTCTCATAATCGATGGTCACAAAGCCAATAAATATTACTTTTCTCATAATCGATGGTCACAAAGTCAATCGATATTACATTTTTCATAATCATCAATTCCTCACTTGTTTCACCTTCTTGTGAAACACAACACATCATAATAATTCATTATCGATAATTCACCAACATTTCATCCATGCTCACGTTTATAGCATTTAACATATACATTTGTAATGTCCATTACACAACACTCATATATCATCACCGATTAACACCTCATCATATTTGTAATACACAAAAAGGTGGAACTCATTCCACACCATATTCAATATAATCTCATCAAAATAATCCTCATAATAACATTTCTTCCATGATCTCTAATTCATTCTCATATTCACAGCATTCAACCTTATAAATCAAAATAGAGAATATACCAACCATATACTAAAAGTATACTAAGAGTATACCAATAATATACCACCATGCACACACATATCATTATTTTCCTATATTATCATTACCAACATATCCTCACATATCCAATACACAAAAAGGTGGAACTCATTCCACATCATATATTCATTCAATTCTATTTTAGGAATATATAATAACACACATTAAAGCCAAGTATATGTATACAATATATATTAATAGTTACTTACTTCTAGTTGCTTCTTCTTCAAAAGAGCCTTTCTTTTAATTATGAGAAGTGCTTTCCTTCCCTTTATCAATCTCTACACATAATTCATACATCAATCTCATAAACAATATTGCAATTCACCCCAATATCGCAAAGTGTAATTAATTGCCCAAAGTTCCATATGACTTAGAGACACATATATAAATCCAATAACCCCCAAATTACTACCAAAGCTAGGGTTATGTGTCTACAACAAATTTCAATTGGAATCATTCAATTTGGATATGTGTGGAATAAATTATGGATTTTAAAATCCACATGGGAAAAACAGGGCATTCACAAGAGTAAGAAAATGTCTGGCTCTAATTACCCTACTTAGCAGTAAAATCAAACAAAACTCAAAACATGGAAAATGTAAAGCACTCTCTGAGGTTTCCAGAACATTAAAATTTGCTTAAATCAGAGTTGTAAAACTCAAAATATGGCACAAAAAATTGGACTGAAAAATAGAGGAGGCATAACACAAATTTCCAACAACAATAACTCAACCAACACTAATCAAAAACACATTTAAATCTTACCAATTAAGCTCCAATGGATATAAGATCTCTAATGCTATCCAAAAGCCACTAAGAATAAGAAATAAAACTCTCTAAACTCAATCAAAAACCCACTCTTCTTCTTCTTCTAATTCTCTACACACCACCTACACATACATACACACACATATGCACATTAACTTCACCCAATCAAAAGCCAACAAATAGCCAACCCTAAAGTCTTATTAAATCATTACAAAACCAACATTTTAAATCCATATTTATCAAATATGAACAATATAATAATACTTAATATTATAACAAAATATCAATAAAATAACTACTAAACCCCTTAATGAAAATGTCATATTACATAAAAGCCCATGACTTCCTATAATGTCAAACCAACCCTAAACTTATCTTATAATTAGGTCCTATCCCAACCATAAGTATATACCTCAACCTAATGTGCAAACCAAAACTCTACTCAACAAGTCAAGAATTACTGTGCATAAACAGTGTATCTAAAATATGGGTGTTACAATTCTCCCTTCTAATAAAAATTTCATCCCCGAAATTTACTACTCACCACTTAACTAAATCAAGTATGGTTATACTTTTGGCTTCATTAAGTGAATGGTGACTCCACTTCACCTTTACTATTAAAATCTCTTTATTCCATAACTGCTTATTATAGACGTTCACATTTATATTGCATAATTTAATTATACATGGTATTAAATTAGTAATCCACTTATAGCATACCTATACCATCCTCAACATTTCATAACATAACTCATAGATCATAACTCATCCATTGCACATTAGACTTTATCATAAGAACCTAATGATAAAAGCACACTTTACGAGGAATCTACCAAAATTTTGGCAGAACCTCCCTTAATACATAGACATCTCCTTACTATAGTAGGGCCAATCCTGCAATAAAATAACTATACTTCTATAAACAGTCCCAATTGGATTCAGTTATCCACCACAATATAATTATATATTGTTCCATGGATCTTAGACTAAATATTCCTTTCCTTCAAAATCTCAAAATCCCCTTATTTAAGCCTTATCAATGCTATGCAGTTCCCGCACTCAAATGGGGCTCTAAGCAACTTAGAAATCCTTCAAAGACATAATTAACATTATCAATTCATTCCTAACTGTATGGTACTCAATAAATCACTATTACAAACATTTATTTTCAAACATTTACATTCATACCTTCATAGTCTCAATAGCTCTTCCATACAATAAATCTCATTCATAAACACAAGCTTAAAGTATATACAAATAGAACTATACCATTCACATTTCAACATTATATTCATTTTATAACACAACATAATTTGGTTTATGGCCGGAACCACCTCACATGTGCATTTCTCACATATTCCTCACAAACATTCAATAATTTCTCATTCTTATACACATTAAATTTCAATAGCCATATCTCACTTCACACCTTATTCAATCATTCATTTCAATACAATACAACATTCTCACAATATATATATATATATATATATATATATATATATATATATACACACACACACATAATATGTATATATATATTATACCACATCACATACTTGCCAAATCATTATTATTAATATCGTTCTTCTATTCAAGAGATTCAATATATATATATGTATTATATTAATAATCACTTACACAAAATACTTCAACTTCTTTAAGAGCTAAGTTCCCTTAGTGAGTGGTGTCTCCTCTATCCTTGTCCACTCTTACTCATAACCATACATCAATACTACACAACAAGTATTAATAAAAGGACACTTATCATGTCCACCATTCTGTATCCTCATCACACACCCGCATATACATTTATATATAAAAAAATAAACACATTTACAATCATTATTTTATATTTTTCACATTCACAATATTTTATTTGATCTTTTCGATGGACACTTAGCCAATCAATTTAATATCGACATTTCACATTGTTGACGGTCACTTAGCCAGTCAATATAACCAACCTTACACATTGTCAACGGTCGTAAAGCTGATCGACATCACATTTCTCATAGCCGATGGTCATAAAGCCAATTGACCTATCTTTCACATTGTCAATGGTCACAAAGCCAATCGATATAATCAATATGTTCCACATTGTTGATGGTCACAAAGCCAATCAACACATTTCACATTATTGATGGTCACAAAGCCAATCAATATATTTTACATTATTGATGGTCATAAAGCCAATCAACATATTTTACATTGTTAATGGTCACAAAGCTCATCGACCTTAATTACATATTATATTCACATTTCATCACAAACATAATATTAATTATATCCAATAAACCAACCTCAAGTTCATAATAAATACCAATTATAACCACAATTCTAATACCATCACATTTCATATTTACCTCGTTCAATCATATATTTCACCACAAATATATCAATCTTATTTATGTCCTTACATAAATCAATATCCATATATACACTTGCAACATTCTTACAATTACTCACAACTTACCAAATTAATACATAGATGAATATAAGTATAATTAATAGCATTTAAGTGCACCCCACATAAGCTTACATTTCAAAACTTATTTAACATTTGCACACATCTCAACAATAAGAGATAGCATCTTATAATATTTCACATAAAATAGGAATTCATATACTCACATCCTAATCTCAACAATCGATATCGGTCGAATCTATTCTCACACAATCACATCACTCTTAATATATTTTGGCTTATTTGAATTATTGACGGACACTTAACTAATCAACATAATTATCTTTCCATTTTGTTGACGATCACTTAGCCAATCTACATAACAACATATACAATTTTTCTTTTAACACAAAGATGTAGCAGTTATATATCCTAATCTTTTCTCATAATAAAATTAATCATATCATTTACTATTTTAATGCAAAACTTCATTATCAAATTTGTAATCATATCATCCCAATAAGCATAGAACACACACATACCACATTCTCGTAATTACTCAAATAAATTATATATATATATATATATATAGGATGTACACCCATATAAATAAACATGTGAATGTTCGGAATCTATATTTATCAATACAAAAGTATGATAAATAAGTATAATATTTGTACCCGTATTTTCACTTTTTTTATTGTTTCTTTACTGGGTAATCTATGATAAAATGCCCAGGTTGTCTACAATAATAACACACTTTCGGTTTAGTTCTCCAACATTCTCCCTTATACAATTTTCCACATTTATTGCATATTAAAACAGTTGTACCACCCACGAATTTGCTCTTATTAACACTTTCACTTTCCTCTGATTACTTAAACCTATTGGTTGTTGATCCTTCCTTTGGTGAACTGACCTGACTCACTTCACGTTTCTTTATTCTACTGTGTCGAGATCCCATACTTCTAAAAGAAAATTTTCATTCACTTTGATTGTTGTAGTTTCCTTCTCTTTGATCTCCAATATTTTTCTTTCTGACATAATCTCTTCAGCTCGAAGTGCTACTTCCAATATGTCTCTATAAGTTGAAGGTTTAATTACAATCTTTTCCTGGATCTCAAGAGTTAGGCCTCTTTCAAACTTGTCTCTTTTTAGCTCATCGGTTGCCACTTTCTCATGTGCATATTTTGATAATCTCATAAACTGGACCTCATAGTCCGTAACTGATAATTCATCTTGCTTTCAATTGAGAAATTCAAACTTCTTTCTGGCTTTGTACATGGGTGACATATATTTATCCGTAAATTCCTTTAAGAAGTCTGCCTAAGTCAAGGTTGTTGGTACATCTCCACTCCTTGGATCAGTTTCCCACCAATCAATTGCATTTTGTTCAAACAAGGATGTCGCATAACTCACTTTCTTTTCAGTGATGCACTCAATTCAATTCAATACTCTCTCTGTGTTTCTCAACCATTCTTCGGCTACCATTGGATCAGTGGTTCTCGTAAAAACTTTGGCACTTTATTTTCTGATCTTCTCATAATGGTCATCTAAAGCACTCTCCGCTGGTTTTTAAGTCACCTCCCTCATAATCTAAATAAATTTCTGCATAAATGGAGGATATGCAGTTTGTGGAGGAGGAGGTTGAGGTTGTACTTATACAGGTGCACCTATAGAATGCCTTGGTGATTGACTAAGCACAAACTCTAACGACTCTTCTGGGCCGATATATGGAGCTTGGTGTCCTTCCATCCTAACTTATGCAACACACATTCACTATTTGTCCTCCATGACTTATGCATGATATGTTATGAATGCACATGTTCTCCTGTCCCAAGGGAATCTAATTTCCACTCTGATACTACTAAATATGACACCCAAAACCATAACCAAAACACATGTATACTAATAAGCATACACACGTGGCAAGACTAAACATCTCACACAAGGCATAGTAAAATTATTCTTTAAAAGATACTTAATTATACTAATAATTCATATGTACATACATATCAACTATTGCACTCATGCTTGTCTTTAAATTATACACATACATTATGAAACTATCCGATATACATAATGCCATTCAAAATGTTAGATGATATATAGGATGAAGGTTGGGTACACCATAGCTCACTTCGGCTCACCTAAGACTCAAATGCAAGCTTCAAACCTTAAATCTAATCAAGTCCTGAAAAGATTCAACAACAAAGGGGTGAGCTTGCAACTCAATAAGCAACTACGAATACAGTTGCACACATATATAAAATCCAAAAGTAAAGAGATGTTAGGACATGATAACCAATATAATAGACACATTCTAATGATCATAATATAGTCTTTCAAACTTCTACCAAGTCTACAAACACTCACTATATAGTTCTATAACTAAAGGCACTGCATATAATGCGTACGGGAGTCTAACTGAAGAAGGAGTAAGTGAGCACTAAAATGTTAAGCTCAATTAGAGAATCTTAAAGATAGATTCTACCCAATCTCAAAACATGGAACTTGTAAAGCACTCTTTAAAGTTTCTGTAGCTTTAAACCATGTCTCATTTAGAGGTCTACAGCTCAAGTTATGGTCAAAATACGAAGATAATAGTGTGCAGAAAGAGGGTTGACTCGTACTGAGTCGGCACCCCGAGTAACAGGTACGACTCGGCACACTCATGCCGAGTCAGCATCGGCGCGTAGAAAACTCACCTGACTGGACCCTTTGGACCACGTCGCACTCTCGCTCTATCAAACTCGGATTCAAGTGATTCAAAAGTTTATGAAAAGCTAATTCAGAGGGCCACAACTTTCATAAAAATGCCTAGACTTAATTTGTTTATATAAATTGACTAAAATGCCATTGAAGTGACTAATGATGTCAAAACTTTGAATATAACTCAGTTCAAGCCACAATAATACATTCTAAATACACTAATCCACACCAAAACATCTATTAACACATAATATCAATCCTTCACACTTAAAGAGCATCCACATCCATTATTTATATTTGAACATTCTATTACACATCTCAAACTCATTCACACATTACATTTTAACATACCCATTGGTGTTCACATAATCACCTTCACATTATATAGATATTCATAACCAATTCATATAATGACAAGAATATAAACATTCACATTTCTATTTCACTGTTCTAATTCGGCCATGGTCACAAAGCCAATCGATATCACTTTTCTCATAATTGATGGTCATAAAGCCAATCAATATTAATTTTCTCATCATCGATGGTCACAAAGCCTCGATATCACATTTCTCACAATCATCAATTCC
>CATIWO010015177.1:0-18308 GCA_949673435.1 Macaranga tanarius | reverse complement strand
CATGCCACAAGTTTATTCGATATCAATTATTGACTTAATTACTAAAGAATCAAACTCCAAATCACTATTCATAACAGTGGCAAATAAATCTTAAATCATCAAATTTGATTAACAACAGTAATCACATTCTTAATTCACATTAATGAATAGTAATCCAGGACACGGATGTTACAAGGTCTGATAAGCTCGTATGGTGAATTTTTTCTAAATACCAGGTCCAACCATAACTGATGTGGGATTAATTACTTTAATATGACCACTTGACACATGTTAGGTAACTAGCATATGGTACAATGGCCTGATAAACCCAGGCGGCGAGAACATCGACAACAACTCTAATGTCATATTAGAAATTTAAAAAAAATAGACAAAAAAAATATATCAATTGAACATTTATCCAATTTAAAAATTCAAGATGTTAATCGAAAATATTCAATTAGTATATAAGATAACTTAATCTAAGTTATGAAATGGATATCGGGTTAATTGCTTTAACAAGGCATAAACTCTTGGTGGAGCATTTGTGTGCTTAATAAATGGTTCTACACAGGAACATGGTCAAATACCAGTAAACTTCTTTTTGTGCATTACTTAAAGGGGTGTGCAAAAAAGACCGAAAACCAATTAACCGAACCAAACTGAACCGACCAGTTTGGTTTTAGTTTTAGATACTAAAAAATTCGGTTAGTCGGTTTAGTTTCAGTTTTGAATTTGAAAAACCAAAAACCGAACTGACCGATATATATATATATAAAATAAAATATTAAATAAAATATGTTAATTTAGAAAAATTATACATAAATATTAAAATTATAAATAAAAAATATTTTTTTCGTTATATAATTAAAGAATACACTTGTTGACACTTGGATTGGCCCGGCCCAAGAACGAAAGTCCGATGATGAAAATGGACAAAATGGGCCGGATAGTGTGAAAATAGTTTATGGCCCTTCTAAAGAAAACTCAGAGCTCATTTAGCCCAGACCACCAAGTTCAACCCGCCAAAGCCCACAAAGCCCATCAGTAAATGGCAAAGAGGCGCCGCCTTTATGTGTTGAGGCGATGCCTCAGTCACTAAAGCGGCACCTTAATGGTATTTGTTTCTAAAAAAATAAAAAATAATGTTAAAAAATTTAAAAATTGGCATGAATCTCTCCACGCCAGTGAGTTGTAAACCACGTTCCTCTAGAACGTAATTACATGAGGAAATATGGGAGATAAAAAAACAAAAGGAAAAAAGATAAAGCTAAAAAGGGAGGATACAGAAGAAAAAAGGGGGAGAATTTGCAAAAAGAATATACAGAAAAGGCAAAAGCAGAAACAAAAAAAATAATAAAAAATAGAGGGAAGAGGCTGGGTAGCTGTGTTTGATTCTAGAAAATAAGGGCCAGGGATTAAGTCACACTTTGGAGCTCCAAGATTTAACATACGCATCTGAGGGCAAACCATTTTTAAACAGTAGATCTTCTTGACTTAAATTTTTTATATTTTGATCATGTGTCAAGTTTTTGGATTTTCTTTTAATGTTTGAAGCAGTTAAGGCATGATTTAATGTTAAATTTTAGTGGTGTAAGGAAATTGATCATGTTCATTGCATGTTCTGTTTGTATTTACTATGTTATTTGACGTTAAATTATATGCCAGATGTTGCTGAGGCGACGTCTCATCGTTGAGGCGCCGCCTCTACTTTCAGAGCCGAAGGTACTGTCGCCTTACCAGGGTGAGGTGGCGCCTTACCGATGAGGTGCCTCCTCTGTATGGCCTATGTTGTAAGTTGTTCATGTTTTCACTATTCTGATGATTTGTCGATTTCAATTATACTTCAGACATTTATATGAACATGTTGCATGAGGATTTGGGCAGATTTGTTTATAGTACTGTCTTTTATTTATGTTTTATTATCGATTGATTTATCTTTTATTTTCAATCTACTGATTTGATATTTGTTTGCCGAATTACTTGCTGTTAGTGCCTCTGAAGGCTACTGAGGTGACGCTTTTTCTTAGAGGCGGCGCTTCAGCATTATGAGGCAACGCCTCTATGTAGAGGTGCCGCCTCTATGCAGCTTGGATGACTTCCAGGCTATAATTTTGTGGGCTTTTCGTATGTATTTTTAGTTTATTGCATACTTACGATCTTAATTATTGTATACTGACCTTCCATTTTTCTTGTAGGTTTTTTTTGAGATCTAATTTGAAACTTACTGTAGGTTTGAAATTAGTGGCCCATTGACCACTAAATTTCAGATTTAATTTTTTGGTTTTTTTAATATGTGTGCAAAAAAGATTGTAATTCATTTCTCATCCCTCTATTTCTTCGCATATGCACTTTATTTTTTTGTTGTTTTGATTTTTTTGAATGGTGATATTTTTATGAATGTGTGTTATGATGAACTAAATTAATTGCGTGCAAAAATGGATTAATTAAAAAATTTGGACCTAATTGTAAAAATTAGAACTTGTTTGGAGGTAAACAATAATTTTGCATGTAATTAAAGAAATAATTAAATAATTAAAAATAATAAAATATGAAACATAAACGGAGGCCAATCGTAAGGTAGGGTGGGCATCCCAAAAGCTCATACCTAGTTTCCAGACCTAATATCTGAGGACAGCTGTTGGACTCCTTCCGTAGGATCCAGTTGCTATATAAGTATCTCAAATCTCACCCGGATGGCGACTCATTTCTTCAATCTAGACCCATAAGACTTGTGATTGTATTTCTAGTGGGCCATGAGCCCGTACAGTACCATAGTCGCCAAACACTTGGGTGCGTACTGAACCTTACCGCCTACAACACTTTAAAAAATTATAAAATAAATAAATAATTTTTAGTTATATAATTAAAGAATACACTTTAAACACTTATAAAATAAATAAATACATAAATAAAAGTTTTATTTTAAAAATAAAATTTATAAACCGAAAAACTGATCAAATCAAATTGAGTCAGTTCAATTATAAATTTTTAGGAGGTTCGATTAGTCGGTTTTTCGGTTCGGTTCGATTTTGAACCAAAACCGACCTTGCACACCCCTTTGTTTACTTTGTGATAGACTAGGCCCGGGATAGCAAAACCCAATCAGGTCTAATCTCCCTCCCAAAAGCTCGTAGCTTAAACTAAAAGCCAAACGGACACGAATCCAACTTTATTTAGAAAAAAAAAAAAAAAAAAAAAACTCTGTTTCAAAACGCCGTCAAAATTTTGCGCGAAAATCGCAACAGTAATTTGAATAGAAATGGCTACCGCTGGACTCTACCGCCGGCTACTCCCTTCTCCTCCGGCTGTCGACTTTGCTTCCTCCGACGGAAAGGTAATCGTCTTCTTCTCTGCCATCTAATAAGAGCTCTTTCCATTTTCTTTCTCAGTTCAAAATAAGTTAAAATTGAAGAATCGTTAGGGTTTTATACCTCAATGAACCTATTTTTCCTCATTTTTTAGTGTAATTGTTAAAGTTGCTGGTCATTGTGTTGATACATTGAATTAGTGAATGTTAATTTATAAGTATCAGAAGTGATCAATTTGGTTTTGGCATCAGATTAAGTTGATTGTGCTTTTTTTGGAAGTGCAGCAACTTTTTCTTGAAGCTATTCAGAATGGGACAATGGAAGGTTTCTATAAGTTAATTTCGTATTTTCAGACGCAATCGGAGCCTGCGTATTGTGGTTTGGCTAGCCTTTCTATGGTCTTGAATGCTCTTGCTATTGACCCTGGAAGAAAATGGAAAGGTAATAAATATAATATAATACATGCTTGTGTTAATTTGTTGTATATGTTAGTTAATAGGAGCGGTTGTTTTTCGTTTGATTGCAGGACCTTGGAGGTGGTTTGATGAATCCATGTTAGACTGTTGTGAAGCTTTAGATACTGTTAAAGCTAAAGGCATTTCCTTTGGGAAGCTTGTGTGTTTGGCTCATTGTGCTGGTGCTAAAGTTGAAGCTTACCGAACTAATCAGAGCACAATTGATGATTTCCGTCGACAAGTTTTGAAATGTTCCACTACCGATGATTATCATATGATTTCGTCATATCATAGAGGAACCTTTAAACAGGTATTTGTCTTTAGTCTGGTTGAATTCTTCTCTTATGTATCTATTTTTTGATGTTGCTTGATAGTTGGAATTATAAAGTTATCATGATCAGGCATCGGCATATTTTTTCCTTTGTTGTTAAATGTCCAGCGGCAGGAAATGATGAACAATTTTTTTCATTGTTTATGTTTGGCAAAGAAAAAACACCAGCTGCACACATCTTCACGGATTTTATGGATTGTGAAGATCTATCAACATAGTTGGTGTTGCTGCCTTTTATATTCATTGAAGATTTTATGATAGAATCTGTGTTTTATGCTCAACTTTTATCATTTTTTGATTGTAGACAGGAACTGGTCATTTTTCACCTATTGGTGGTTACCACGCTGGAAAGGACATGGCACTGATTTTGGATGTTGCACGTTTTAAGTATCCTCCACACTGGGTTCCACTAACACTTCTTTGGGAAGCAATGGATAGAATTGATGACACAACAGGGCAATGCAGAGGGTAGGCATTGGTGTATAACTAGATGTATATCTTTGAGTTGGTGAGATAGCCTAGATGTGGTGAATTTCATCACAACTCAATGCATTGGAAAGTTACAATTGCTTGAACTGAAAAAAAAAGTTAGGAGTCTAGATGTGTGATTGACCACATTATAATTGTCAAACTTTGTCATTAGTCAATATGGATCTAGTTTTGACATAATCAAACTGCTTCCTGTTGACAAATATATTACCTGCTGAAACTGGCTGGAGGTATTATACACTTGGTTGAATATTTCTCGGCTTGATCAACATAGCAAAATCATTTCACTATATGGTTGTAAACATGAAAAACAATATCCGTCCTCTTATTTTAGTGTTATCTTGCATTTTGCATGTTATACACACACATTTACATCCATTCTTTTTAAGATTTTCTAATGACATTAGAGAAAATGGACATGCAACAGAGAAGAGCCATATAGAGTTGGTTATGCTTGTTTTGAAATCCTTTGATGCGAGAGCTTCTCACTTGGCTGGGAAGTTTGCCCCTGTTGTGACAGGCATCTTGATCAAATAATTGGCTCTTTCTTTTTCGCTTTCCCTTGTATGTTAATGACTTGAATATTGTGGTAATTTTGTTTCCATTTTTTGTATCTACACTCTGTTAATGACTATGTGCATTGCAAATATTGTTTCTGAATTGTCCTCTTAAGTTTGTTTATGGTACAGGTTCATGCTTATATCAAGGCCACACACTGAGCCTGGACTGCTTTATACCCTGGTATGATTGTAGTTAACAGTATATAGGATGCAAATTTTTCACTGTCATCACATTTGCTTGCATCTTCATTTACTTGCAATTGCTTGTAATTCAACCTATTGTACCTTTTTTCTCATCTGCTGTTACAAGTTATTGTTTATCAAAAAAGTTATTTGATATTCCAGTCCCCTTCCAGCATGTCATCTTGAAAATTTTGGAGGCTGGCTGGGATATTGAGTGACTTTGCGTTGTTTGTGATAATGTAGTAAGTACTTTTAATACTTTGCACAGAGCTGCAAGCATGAGAGTTGGGCTGGTGTTGCAAAGTATTTAGTGGACGATGTTCCTCTTCTCTTAAAGTCGGAAGATGTGAAAGATATTAATGAATTGCTCTATGTTGTTTTCACATCACTCCCATCAAATTTTAGAGAATTCATTAAGTGGATTGCAGAAGTTCGGAGACATGAGGATGGTGTCGGAAGTATAAGCCAAGAGGAGAAAGGACGGCTTGCTATCAAGGTTTTGAAGAGTTTAATCCTCCTTTTGGTCCTTTTTCTCTTAGGGATTGAGATGACTGTATGCTGTTCAGTTTGAAACACAAATGTCATTTTTGCAGGAAGAAGTGTTAAAACAGGTGCAGGGGACTGGACTTTTTAAATACGTCACAGAATATTTGTCCTCAATAAATTCGTGTTGCAAAAGCATGCCAATTCTGAGCCAAGAAGATGATCTTCCTCAAATTGCTGCAAGTATCTGTTGCCAAGGGGCAGAGATTTTGGCAGGGAGATCTGTTTCTTCCGGAGGTTATTGTTGTAATGAAACATGTGTGAAATGCTCGAAGACAAACGGTGACAAGCCTGTTACTTTGGTGTCTGGTACTGTTGCAGATGGTAGAAGTGAACAGGGGCTTGATGTGCTGGTTCCTTCATCTCAAGTAGAGCCTGGTTGCTGTGGGTGTGGCCCAAGTAATTGCATTGCAATGCATCCAGCTGGCAATGATGTTCTGACAGCACTTTTACTGGCTTTGCCTCCTGAAACATGGTCTGGTATCAAAGAGGGGAAACTTTTGCAAGAAATGTCCACTCTTGTTGGGACTGAAAGTCTTCCAACTTTGCTTCAAGAAGAGGTAATTTTATTATCTCTTTTCAGTTCTTTGAGCTTCACTTGTGATAGAAAATTATTAAAATAAAAAAGAAAAGTATTTGCATTCTTGAATCTGTTCCAGTATGTTACGGAGTCCATATTATAATCCTTTTTACATGGAAACCAGAAGCATAAACTTTTCCTTTCATTTTAAATAGCTGATATGGACATGAGGACAGAATGAAATTTATTTAGAATTTTCATTTTTTCAGTTTCATCATTGAGGTACTTAGTTCATTTGTGGTGTCGCTAGTTGCAGCGTGCTTCTTATTGCTATTATTTCTTCTGCAATATTAACTCTAATTTTCTCGGTGTGCCAGGTGCTGCATCTACGACGACAGCTCTTCCTTCTTAAGAGATGCCAAGAGAACAAGGTAGACGAGGATCTTGGTGCACCTCTTTCTTAACTTTTCTATAACTTCCCTGTACATTTATCGATGTGCAGGGCACTAGTTAAGATTCTAAAACTTTTGGTGCTTGGACAAATTTGGCGCAGACGAGGATCTTGGTGCACCTCTTTCTTAGCTTTTCTATAACTTCCCTGTACATTTATCAATGTGCAGGGCACTAGTTAAGATTCTAAAACTTTTGGTGCTTGGACAAATTTTGGCGCCGTATATTGATAGTAGTGTGAGTGCTACGTGATGATTTACAAAGAGCTGAACTTAAACTTTGTTTGTGCTCAAGCAAAATCAGTACAAATAATAGGTGCCCTTATAAGGCATGACATACATAAGTTCCAGAGCTGAAGTTCACATTACTCTCCAATGTTTTCTTGTGCCCGTTTATTTACAAAGATCAAGAATTTGAATGGCATACAAACAAAAAAAAAGAAACACTTTTTTTTTTTTTTTTTTCTTTTTAACTGAAAAAAGAAATAGTGCAAGTCATGGAACATAAACAATAATACAGGTACTTGCACACAAAAATTTCCTTTCAATTGAAGTCAACATCTCCATGTTCAAATTCTTGAAAGTTCAAAAAAATTTGCTAAATATGAAAAGTGTAAGTGCTCAAATAATAGTTCAAGACAATGATGGAATATGCTTGCTTCGTCATCTAATCTGCATCTGACTCTTGATCGCTTGGAAATTAATCTCCAAGTTCTCAAGGTGAGAAATCTTGTGCCAATCTTCCCCTGCCTCTGGTTGACATCTTTGTGCCAGCAAAGGAGACAAAGAAATTGAAAGAGAAGAAAGGGAAGATGGCAAGCCCTTTTCTGGAATGGACTCAAGCATAGGACATTTACAAATCTCCAGTTCCTTTAAAGAGGTTAGGTGATGAAGTCCCTTGTAGTCCAAAGTCTTCAGATTCTGAAAATCCCAAAGTTTAAGAGAGGTAATAGTGGAGGACAGTACTGTGTTCCCAGGGAAAGATTCTACATTTGAGCAACCCATTAATAGAAGCCTTGTCAAATTTGGGATTGGTAACTCTCCTTTAGAAACTGATGCTAAATTTGGGCACTCCCTAATTTCCAGGGAACTGAGGGACCTGAAATCTACATGAGTTGCTGCTTCAGGTGCAAAAAGGGACTCAAGATTTGGACATCTGCTAATCCGAAGAGTTCTTATATTGCAGAATAACTCCAATGGGAAGCACTTGAGTGAGTCACAGTTTTTTATATCAATCTCTTCCAAAGCAGTGAAGAAACCATCTGTTTGCTCCATTTCCTTCAGTAGAGAATCTAGACAGTGCAATCCTTCAGCTACAAAGCGATACATCCCATTAGCAAGTTTCAGTAACCGCAGGAGGCGAGAATCATCCTTTAACTTCATTCTGAGAATGGATGGAACTCTAGGAAGCGAAGCCATGAGCTGTTGACATCCTTCAATCTCAAGTGTTGTTAAAGAAGGAAGGCACTTAGGTAAAGCCATTGTTAAGTTCGGACATTCTCGTATATAAAGCTGCCGAAGAACAGGGAAAGCTACATTGTCACCTTGATCAACATCACAAATCCATTCACACCAATGTGGCATCTTTTCAAATGTTAGAATCTGAAGAGATGCAAATGGCTTGATCACGGATGTGCAACTGCTATAGAACTCAGGACCAACAACCATTACTCCATCAAATGCTTGGAGCATAAGATCTTTCAGAGATGCTAACTGGCCAAGTGGAGGGAAGAAGCAGCAGCATTTGCATTCACTTAGCTTCAAGGATACAATATTAGAGAATGAAGAGTCCCCAACCCAATCTGGAAATCTTGAAGATCCATAACCAACAATTGAAAGACCTTCCACATCTGTATGAGGCTGTAATTGCTCAAGTATGTCTTTTTCATGCAACGAATTACCAATGTCATTGTTCCATCTCAACTCCAACTTCTTTAGATGCTTCTTATCTTTCAAATTAGCATCAAAAGCATCTTGAACATCAATAACATTTTCAAGTTTCCAAATGCAAAGCTGTCCTCGCAAACGCTGCAGCTTCCCCAATTCTTTGATGCCACACCCACTTTGCTTTTTGACAATGAAATCAGTCAACTTTTCCAGCTTAGTGAGTCTACCAATTTGTGATGGCATCCCTTGCAAACTTGTTTCTCTAATATCAAGATGACACAAGTTGATTAGTCTTCTTGATTTTGAAGGCAACTCAATTAGGTCTTTGCAGTGGCACAAGATCAGTATTTGCAAATTGTACAGCGTAGTAACAACTTCTGGTAACCTCTTTATTGATGTTGCAGAAAGGTTTAGATATCTTAGGTGCTTCAAATTGCCAATTGAACAAGGCAACTCTGTTATGCTGCGATGTTGAGACAAAGATAATACTCGTACTCGTCTAAGTTTTGGCAGTAAATCATTCATATCTTCATTGCCAATGCACGACCACTCTGCAACTAAGAAGGTGCGCAGAAGATGGGCTTCACAGATGCTATCATGTTTCCTAGAAGCATCATAATTTGTGCTCATATATGATAAATGCCGAGTCCTTCTAGCAATCTTGCATGAATTGTTGCCTTCTGAACTAAAGCAAAAATCTCCAGCAACAAGTTTGGCCAAGTCATTCATAAGGTCATGCATCACAAAGCATGACTGATGCACACTTGATCTTTGAAAAAAGGACCTAGATACAAGATCATCAAAGCATCCTCCACCTATTTCTTCTATACCCATATCCCCATCAGGCTGCACTAGAAAACCCTCTGCCATCCATAGAAGGATCAATTCCTCCATTTCAAATTCAAAATCCTTAGAAAATATAGCAGAATAGGCAAAACATTGTTTCAGATGAGATGGGAGATAATGATAGCTGAGTTTTAGAGCAGGTAGAATCTTGTCATTTGGCAAATCCCATATATTGCTCTTTAACATCTTTTGCCATTCACTGGTGTCTCTTTTCGAGTGAAGAAGACGGCCAAGTGCTTTTGCAGCCAAAGGTAGTCCGTTGCACTTCCTCATCAAGCCCCTGCCAATCACTTCTAAGTTTGGATATTCATTGACATTGCCATCATCAAATGCATGTTTTGCAAATAAGAACCAGCAATCATCATCGTTTAATTCCTTTAGACGATGAACTGGAACTGTGTGCACCATTGATTTTACACTGTCATTGCGTGTAGTAACAACAATCTTACTTCCTCGAGCCCCAAACTTCAGAGGCTTCAGTAAAATGTCCCAATCATCATGTCTATCATTCCAAACATCATCTAAAACAAGCAAAAATTTCTTACCAATTAAAATGTCCTTCAGCTCAAGTTGAAGTCCATTTAGAGTCTTGTCATCGCAAACTTTCCTGCTCACTTCCTCAAGAATGTGTTTAGTAAGCCTGTAGACTTGAAATTCTTGTGAAACACACACCCATGCTTTGACATCAAACCGCTCCTCCACAGCCTCATCATTGAACACAAGCTGAGCAAGTGTGGTTTTGCCAATCCCACCCATGCCCACTATGGGAATCACACCTAAACTATTGCCATTTTCATCATCTGATAGCAGCAATTGAATTATATATTTCTTGTCATCATCCCTACCATATACACATGATTCATCAATTAAACAAGTTGTTGGTGTCTTATACAAAAATGGGTTTCCACCAATACCCTCTATCAATCCAAGAACATCCTTCTGTTTCACTATATATTCAAGCCTCTCAAGAATATGTTCTAGCTTGGTTTTCATCCCTTCTTTAAAAGGATTAAGAGAAGAGAAAAAGCTGCTCACCTTGCGCCCATTTTCGAGCTTTGACCGCAGAGTTTCGTAAGCAACCTCATCCAAGAAATTATCAGCTTCGTAGACAGCATCCTTGAGGTCATCAAGCCACTCTCTAATGGCTGGCTTAGAAATATGCTTCTCCTCTGCATCATCAAGAACTCCAGTCACAGACCCTATAATCGTTTTCAACTTGCTCAGGAGCCGATCATCGAGCTTTCGACCCTTGAAGAAGTCAACAACCGCAGGAGAAGCTATTCTATCAAACAAAACCTGAAGTGAAGCAGAGAGAAATGAACCACCTATCAGTGTAGTCGCCATGCGAATACCAAATGGAGTCTTTGGCTTTACACAGTATGTTAGACTTGTAAATGGCGTTGACCTTATTTATTTATCGGAAATGAGAGATGTTGCGGTTGCCCCATGTTAAGTAGGTTGAAAAAATTTTTAGAGGTAAAAAGGTAATTTTATATGTTAAAATATCTTTTTACCCCTAAAATATTTCTAACCCCTCTAAAATAGGAGGGTAAAATTGTAATTGCCCCTCTTAATAGATGTCGCGGTATCGCGTTTCTTTATTTATTTTTCATCCCTTCCACCCGACAAGGCTACGCCATATAAAATTTACGGGTCATTTTATCGAAATATCTTTTCAATTAATATAATCCCTGTAAAATGGAAATTTTTTTTTTATAATTTTAAATTTTTTTTATGTAGCGCCATTAGGGGTGAGCACGGTTTGGTTCGTTTCAAAAAATTATATTTTCTATAATTGCTTCATACTATCGGAGATTTAAAAATTAAGGCTCCAGAATTGCTCCAAATTTTTGGTTCGGGACAGTTCGGAGATTAAAAATTTCGGTTCAATTCGGTTTGAAGATCGATTATTTTCCACATTAGAAAATTCGGTCCAATTCGGTTTGGATATCGGTTCTTCTCTGAAATTAAAAAAATAAATAAAGATATAATTCAAATAAAATTATTAAACTACAAACCATTTCATAATTTTATTATAAAATTAAATAATTTTTAATAGTTTTATCATTATTTTTTTATTATAAAAATTTTATTAACATATATACAATACACTATAATATACCATACAATTATTAAATATTTTTATGAAAATATTTATATAAATAATATATATCATAGAATAATAATAACAACCCCATAACTATTAAAAAGTATACTACATTAGATTATTGAAGATAAATTTAAATTTTTCAACATAAATTACATTATAATATTTTGAAATGATATTTACTAATTTAATATTTATTTTACTGTGATTTAAAATAATTTAATTAATGATTGAAATTTTTTATTTCAAATAATTAAATTGATATTTATTATTTTAGATTAAATGTTAATTTAGTAGGTCTAATATCAATAAAATGACTATAAAAATTGAAACTATATATATATATATATATACTCTAATTCTATTAAATTATCGGTTCTTTCGATTCGGTACAATTCGGAGTGGTTCGGGAAGGATCTCGGTTCGGAGAATTCAAAATCCCCGGACCCGTCCAAATAAAAATTTTCGAGACAGTTCGGTTCGAAGAAAGTCAAACGGTCAAGGAGATTTTTAGTTCGGTTTTTTGAAACAGTTTGGGTTCTCCGAGACCCGTGCTCAGCCCTAAGCGCCACTTATCATCATCCAAAATTCATATTATTTCATCTGTAAGTTTTTGCCTTTTCAAAAAATGCAGTGTCACTACTAGGGGTGTAACCGAGTCAAGCCTACTCGAGAACTACTCGGGATCGACTCAATTATTGTCGAGTCGAGCTCGAGCTCGAGCTACTCGAGTAGACTGTCGAGTCAAGTTCGAGCTCCTTAATACTTTACTCGATAGGCTCGCGATCTTAATCGAGCATAATTGAGCTTAATCGAGCCTAATCGAGTTTATGCATATTTACCTTTTTATCCTTTATTTTAATATAATTACAAAAATATCTTATCGAACCGAGTCGAGTTCGAACTCGAGTCAACCTTGAATATTTAAAAATATATATTTTTAAAATTTTAAATAATTAATCGAGTCGAACTCGAGTTTTGAAAATGAAGCTCGATCGAATTCGAGTCAAGTTTTCAAATTGAGTCGAGCTCGAACCTGGCACTGTATCGACTCGACTCGGCTCGATTACAGCCCTAATAACTACATCTTCGTCTCTAAGGGGGTCAAATGGTTGCAGCATCCCTTTAGTAATTAAGGTTTTTGTGGTTATTAGAAGAAGAAAACAGCTCAGCTAGTAGTATCTCTAAGTCACCTTCGGGCTTCGGCTTTAGGTGTCGTCGCCTTAAGTAAATTTGCCGCTGCTGATTATATTTCCTTACCTTTATTTGACGTCAAAAGGACAGTTGAGATCAGCTGACATAGGACTATTCTCGCTTAAATTAAGGTCTCAAATTCAAGTTCTAGTGGACACAGAAACGTTAAATAGTTGTTGAAAGATTTTTGCCACCCTTATGATTCTACTCGGATCGAACTGGATTAGTCAGAATCCATTAATCAGAGTTCAATGGACTTACAAATAGTTCGTATAAAAAAAATAAAGCAGTACGCGAATTGTTTCGTACTCATTTGTGACGTAAAAATAAAAATTGACGTATGGTATTATGTTTACCCAAAACATGAGAAAATCTTTAAAAAATTATAGGTACCGTAGCACATTTTATAATTTCAACATTTCAATTCAAAATTTTGCGAATTTAATACTTGAACATGCTAAAACACAATTTTCAAACCTTTTTTTTTTTTTTTCTCAATTTGCAAAACAAGTGGAGTATGTGTTTCTCACTTGCGATGATGTCAACAACTCGATAATGCTGAAATTGAAATTTTATAAACTTTTTAATTTCTTTTTCATTTTTACTTTTATTTTCACTTAATTTACTATTTGTACCTCTCTATTAATTTGCTGATATTAGACAACTAACACGGGAAAAAAAAAAAAAAGACAGAAATTATAATGCTTTCCGAGTCTTCATGTGATGATAACAACTATGATCATAAATTGCCAAAGCAACAAAAGAAAAGACAATTGCAAAGAAACTCTCACTAAACACAACAAAAAATTTTATTAAACAGTTGTAGCTCGAAAAACAATATTTATGTTTAGTCCTTTCTTAGTTCATTTATCAAACACCTATAAAGCATTGTAGAATATTTACTATGGAACTACTGATGCAATTAAATTTTCTCAACTAATTGATTTAACAAACCCATGAATACATCATCAGATCAGTGAAATTAATGGATAGAGAAAAGAAGACCTTACATTATTAGGCTATTAACACTGAAATTATAAAACCCAAAAAAAAAAGAGAATGCCATAGGGTTGAATAATTGTCAAATCGTAATGAGAATTCCTTCTTCATTAAAGAATGTGCAAATAAGTTGAATTTTAACTTTTCAAGCAAATAGGTACAAAATTTTTATTTTAAGGCCAAATAACTCCAGATTAAAGTTGAATTAAACGCGTGTATAGCAAATTCTAAAGAAACCAGGTGAATTGAATATTTTATTAATAAATTTATAAAAATACGTTTGTTGTTGTTGTTTGAAAATATAGGGCTCCTTCTTTTACTCACAGGCCAATTTCAATCATTGTACTGTTTGAGATTCAATCAATTTTTTTGGTGGTGGTGTAAATTTGTCGAGTTTGGGAAGATTTATTAGATTTTCAACTATTAATTTGCTATTTCTCATTAATGATTTCATTAAGTTTGAATTGGTAGGATTTTGTGGGCAATTCATTGGTATACTTGACAAATAAAAATAAAGGTGGTGGTGATTAGGGCTGAGCATCGGTTGGTTTGGTTCAGTCAAAGAACCACCAAAACTGATTAATGAAGAATTGTGACCGAAATTGAACCGAACCAGAGGAAAATTGAAATTAACCGAACCGACTTGGATCTATTCGGTCGGTTATTCGGTTAATTAATTTTAATTTTAAATAAATTTTTATTTTTTATTTTATAATTTTTTTAAGCTTATTATTTAATTATATAACTAAAAAAATATTTTTTATTTATAATTTTAATATTTATGTATAATTTTTTCTAATTAATATATTTTATTTAATCTTTTTATAATAAATATATATCTAAGTCGATCGGTTCGGTTATTTTTAGTTTTTTTAATTGAAAACCGAAACCGAACCGAACCAGTCAGTTATAAATTGTCAAAAATTGAAATCGAACTAAAATTATATATAACCGAACCTAACTAGTTGGTTCGGCTCGGTTCGGTTAGTCAGTTTTTGGTGTTTTTTGCTCACCCCTAGTGGTGATGGTAGGATGGTGATAAACAACTGGACAGTGATAGAGAGTGGCGTACAGTGATAAAGAGGTGGTGGTTAGGGGTGTGCATCTGCCGACCGGGAACCGAGAACCAACCAAAACGAGCCAATTTTTTGCATCGGGTTGGTTTTATGAAAAATCGAAGGTCGGTTCGGTTGAGTTTCTATGTTTTTTTGGTTTATCGGAAGTCAGTTCAGTTCAGGGATTATAACCGACCGAATTTCTAAATATATATATATATATTTGTCCTAAACCTAATTGGCTAAGTATATAAAGAACATTTCCTAAAATACCTAAACCTAATTCATTTCTAACCCAACTCTTCTTTCACTGCCGCCGCATGTCTCTCTCAACTCTGTGTTCTCCTCCTCTCCTCTTCCCTTACCCCTTCGTTGTTCCAGACTTCCAGTCCCAAACAAACCCTACCCTAACTCCCTAACCCATAAATTAAACTACTTGTTTGATATCTTCATCTCTCGCCGCCATCACCTGCTTCTTCGTATTTGTTCATCACTCTTTTATCTCATAAATCATAATCTATGTATACCACTAATACCACTATACCAGTCTCTTTTCACTCTCTATTTTCTGAATCTTGTGATTGATGCCTTCGGTTTAAGTTTGACCACAGTGTTTACTCATGGCATAGAGCAGATCTCACTCCTCTATCTATCGATCTCTCTCCTTTGTCGATCTATCTCTTCTGTTGATCTCTCTTGATTGTTGAGTCTTCAGTAGATCTATCTTGGATTCCTGACAAGATCTCGCTCAAAGGTATGCGTTTTGTTCATTTGTTGGTTAATGTTTGGAAAATCTGTTGGTTTTTATTTTTTTTTAAAAAAATTTGGTTTTTTTATTTTTGGAAAAAACTTTCGTTATTTTCATCTGTTGATATATTTTTTTGCAAAGATTTCATCTGTTTTGCTTATATAGATGGTCATCGATCTGTATGCATCTGTGCTTGTAACTTTTCTATTTTACTTCGATCTATTTGGGTTCGATCTGTTGGGGGTTCGATCTGTTGGGGTTTCAATCTGATGGGGTTTGATGGGGTGTGGTTGATCTGTTGGTTGTTTGATCTGTTAGGATTTGATCGGTTGGGGTTGATCTGTTAGTTATTACTTTTTCGATTTGTTGGGGGTTGATTATGTACTTATATATATTCTTATGTTTTGTTCATTTGTTGGTTAATTTATGGAAAATCTGTTGGTTTTTTTTTTTTTTTTTAAATTTTGGTTTTTGATTTCTGGAAAAAACTTTGGTTAATTTCATCTGTTGATATATTTTTTGCAAAGCTTTCATCTGTTTTGCTTTTATAGATGGTCATTCATCTGCATGCATCTGTGCTTGTAACTTTTCTATTTTACCTTCGGTTTGAGTTTAACATGGATAGTTTGATTTTATTAAGGTGTGCCAAACAAATTAATATGTGCGTTTTATTTTTTTTTAAGTTTTGCAGTGTATGCCTTCCATATTCTGTGCACATTATTTTGTGCACAGAATCAAAATATAAGGGTGGAAGCATAAAGTATGCTTTTCTGTTATGATGAAAGTCACTTAATCCTATGAGGCTATGACTACAATTCTTAAAATTAAGGATGGAAGCTAATTTAATTAATTAGCTCTTTAAGTAACTGTGGTCAATCAATTCACTTAGAGGCTCAATTCTATAAGGTGTGTTTCTTTCCTACTTAAATCTTTTCACTTTTTCTCACACTATATCCAAATTTAATTAATTAACTCTATTTGCTGTTTGTGCTTTGGTAGATGGATCAAAACACTGGTTTTGTGAGTACAAACTATAGTACAACTACTGAGCCTGAGAAGTCTGTGGTGGAAGCTCTAAAAGAAAGTGACAGCAATGTCACTCTGACTCAGGCATCAGAATCAGAATATGGGAAGTAGCAACCTGTTGCCCCTAAAAAAAGAAAAAAGACTGAAAAAAAGCACCATGTTGGATGCATTTTGAGCAAATACATGATGAAGCAGGTGTGGTTGTGAAGGCGAAGTGTAAGTATTGTCTTTTATTTACAATTGTCATTCTAAAACATATGGCACCTCCTCACTTAGAAACCATGTTTTACATTGCTTGAAAAACCCTAATAGTAAAGAAAGTAGACAGTCATTATTAACTCTGAAGCCTAAACTGAATGTGGAAGCACATGATAGTGAGACCCTAGGAATCATTAGCACTTGGAAGTTTGATCAATAAGCCATTAAAAATGCTCTTACTGAGATGTGTATATGTGATGAATTACCTTTTAAATTTGTGGAAAAGGAAGGGTTTAGAAAATTCATGTCATATGCTTGTCCCAGATTTAAAATTTCATCTAGATCCACTATATCTAAAGACCATTTCATTATTTTCCTTAATGAAATGGGGAAGCTTAAACAGTTTTTGAAAACACATTCTCAAAGGATTAGCATTACAACTGACACTTGGACATCTATACAAAGAATCAATTATATGTGTGTTACTTGTCATTTCATTTACAATGAGTGGAAGCTGCATAAAAAGATCCTTTATTTTTTCCCTGTCACCTCACATAGAGGGGAGTACATTTCTAAATGTTTGGAAAATTATTTGCTTGACTGGGGTCTTAAATCTGTTTTCATAATTACAGTGGATAATGCTAGTTCTAATGATGTTGTTGTTGGGTATCTTAGGAAAAAGTTATTAAGTTGGGGGGCTAGAATAGTAAGATGTAAATTTTTGCACATGAGATGTATAGCTCATATACTTAACCTTATTATAAATGATGGGTTGAAGGAAGCAAACAAGTCTGTAAAGAAAGTTAAGGAAGCAGTTAGATACATCAGGAACTCTCCTTCACGTTTAAAAAAATTCAAGGAATTTTCAGCTTTGGTTGGGATTGATTCTAAGTTATCTTTGACACTTGATGTGCCCACAAGGTGGAACTCCACCTATGTGATGCTGCAAACTGCTTGCTTATTTTAAAGGGCCTTTGAGAAGTATGAGGAACAAGACGCTGCATTTAGATCAGACCTAGGTGATGAAATCCCTAATTTTTATGATTGGATATGTGTTCAAAAAATGGTTGCGCTGTTGGAGATTTTCTATGACATGACAAATAGAGTCAGTGGTTCACATTATGTTACTTCAAATAATTTTTTCACTAAGATTTTTGACCTGCACTGTATGTTGACTGAGGTCCAAAATGCATCTGATTTGTCTTTGCAATCTATGGGTCTGAATATGAAAGCAAAGTTTGACAAATATTGGGGAGACCTTGAGAAAATAAATACACTTATTTTTATCTGTAATATTCTTGATCCTAGAGATAAACTTGAGTATATGGAGTTTTCTTTAAAGCAAATATATGGTGATGTTATTGGACTCAACTTGTATGATAAAATCAAATATGATCTTGCTATGCTTTATAATGATTATGTTGTAACATA